>VZTR01033877.1:646172-880119 GCA_013400775.1 Chaetops frenatus
TTTTTTACCTCATGAGATTTTAAAGATTCATCTGTTCCCTCTGTTTGGAAGGCTCGAACTAGACACTATTCAGTGCTATAGAGTGACAGAAATCACTGAAGAGTTATAAAATCCCTTGATATATGCTCTTGGACATACTTGTAGAGGCTCTCATGGGGGTGCATTTATACTGATAGGAGGCTGTTTTAAATTCATACGGTTATCTCCATATAAAGCATTTTTATAGGATTTTCCACACTATGGGGGGTTGTGTGACTTTAATTATACAACTCAGACTGTATTGGTAAAACTTACAGGCAAAGATAAGCCCTTTAGCAAGGCAGACTCCTGCACTTGAACTTAAAAGAAAATAATTTTCTTCTTGTGAGTTCCCCTGAGAACAGCTGGAAAAATCAATAGCTGCTGTGGCAGGGGGGTGGGCTGTGCTCCCAGGCCTGGGGGCTGGCGTGACTCCCCTCAGACTGCTCCAGGCTGCTGAAGGGCCACCAAGCACTAATCAGCCTTTTGTGGCCACTTTAGACCATTTATTAAACTCAGCAGAGCTGCACTGGAGCTGCAAACTGTACTGTGAGTCAAAGGCTCTAGAGCAGCTTGAATAAAACTGTGCAGTCGAGGCAGAGAAAAGCAAGGTGCAAATGGAGCTCTCAGAAATGGAGTATTTCCTCTGGAGAAAGTGCAGCTGCCCTTTGATTGAGGGCAAACCTCTCAGGTGCTGGGGTGGGCCTGGCCTGGCTGCAGGACTGCAGGGGTGAGTCCTGGTGGATGGGCTGGGAGTGACCAGCAGTGCTGGAGTTTAGGTCTCATTGGCTTTTTGGCCAAGGGAAACCATAAGGTCGTTGGCACTGGAGCTCAAGGGTGGAAAATGGTGTCAGTATCCCAGTGGTGGAAGGAAATATCTCAGTGCGCAGACTGGCAATTTTGTGCCTCTGACAGTGTGGCCAGTTTCTGGCAGTGATGGGGAAAAGAGCTCCCAGGAGTGAAGATTCAGTAGTTCACTTGATAAAAATAGGATTATCTCCATCCCTAAGTTCAGCAAAGCAGCTTTTAGAGGCAGAATATATCTGTGCTCTCTGACTGCATTACACAACAAAAAGAATATAAGAACTTAGAAGAAACGAGTAAGGTATGTAGTATCCCAATGTGAACAGAAAATGAAAAAATGAGAGAGCTTTTTCTTTATTATAATAACATGGAGAAGAACAAAAGAATGGCTCTGCATATGAAATAGAGATAGGAGGATAATCAACCCAAACCTCCTATGATCCTACAATAGAGGCACCAACACTGGAAGCAGGCAGGACAGTTAATAAATTAAGGTGCAACTAAAATAGATTCATGGTCATTTAACAGTGTGTCAGGGCTTCTAAAGAAATGAGTATAATGTATTTAAGTCTAACATGCAAACAACTTTAAACAGGGAAGAATGAGGGAAGGAGAAAATGGGAGAAGATTTATTGCAGTAAGAAGCTGAGGTCAACTTGCTTTCACAGGAGAACAGGAGAAGAAAATGGCACACACGTGCCTGGAGGTGGCTGTAGCACTGCCACCCTCCCTCAGTAGGAAGTAAAACACATTGAGGAAGTATCTGAATACCCTTCAGATGAGTTGTTCAAGTACCTAGGAATGGCCAAATGGGATTTTTCATCTTGAATATTCCTGGAGCAGTCACTTTCTGCTGAAGTCAACAACCCCATTCATGACATGAGAACCAACCCCAGCCCCCCTGCTCTGAGTATCAGCTCTGGGACTTGGCTGCCCAGCCAGCATTCACACGGGTTGGAGGTTTTTCTCTCTGGTTGGTTGTTTTTTGGTGGGTAGGTAGAATAAGCCTGGGCTATCAATTAATTTCTTTTTGCCTCCCCCTGCACTATTTTCAGCTTGTGAGAAGTCGCTGTGTCTCTTGGGTTTGCTATTGAAGGATGATAATCATCAATCCATCTCAGGAGGACAGAGGCAGCCAGCCATTCTCTGGCTGCTGGGAATCCATCTCTGTCTGCAGACCCTGCCTAGGTGCTTCCAGAAACATCTATACTGCAGTATAACTGCATAAATAGTTACTTTAAAGCTCTGCTCTAAAGAGAAGTAGGGTGAATTTACCTGTGCAGGTGTTCAGGATGGTTTTAGGTTTGCCATGGGAAGGACTGGCTGGGAGCTGGGAATGCTTTGGGAGGTGTTTGTGGACAGAATACAGAGTCCCTTTTTGCTGAATGAGCAGCCACAGGCTGAGACCTCTCTGAGCACAAAGCTTTGTCATGGTGAGGAAAAAAGGGAATAATTCTATTTCTTACAATGGTTTTGTTTTCTCTGCTCCTCTGAAAGCATGTGAATGCCTAAACATGCTCTCTAAGGGCTGCATTTTAAATTATATATAAGTGAATTCTATTTAAAAAAACCCTTTCCTTTTTTTCTTTTTTTCTCTTTTATTTTTTAATTTTATGGGATTAAAATAGAGACATTCATTTCAACATTTAATGGTTTTACTGTGGTGATGTTCACAGGCCTTCCATGTTCATTTTTTGTGACTTATTTAGCACTTGCTGTCAGTGCTGTTCACTGAAACAGCACGTTATAAGTGAGCGGGCTCCTAGATGACATGGATGATTTATAAATACTTTATACAGTCAGAACATATTTATGCAGGACAACAATTTGTTTGGTTATTTCCAGAGGTTGAGCCACTAACAGTTACATTAGAGAGACAAAAAGGGCTGAATTTGTGCTCAAGAAGGGCTGCTTTGGGCTGCTACCCTAATGAATCTACTATTGCTATATAAAAATAGACAAAAAGTTTGAGCTTCAGGCTTTGTCTGCTTCAAAGATACCTTAGAAAAATGAAAAATAGTTTAGAAAAATGAAATGTAAGTTCTTGCATCTTCTAAAGTTGATGTAAAACTCCACTGATGTCAGTGGTGCAGGTGTGTGGCCTGGGAAGTTACAGCATGAGAAATAGTCTTGTGCTTTGCCTTATGAATCAGGTGTTTGATTTAAAATTATAAATATACTTTATAAATCCCTGGTTTAAATCTCTTATTTAAGGCAATAAGCTATCTTATGTCATAGACCTAAGTCTAAAAATAAAAGTAAAGGAGAAACAGATGTAGAAAAAGGTAAGCCTCATCCTGCTTTGAGATCTCAGCAACCAGTCTGGGATCCCTTGGGCCAGCCAGTGGCTCCTGCACACTGGGACCCACCTGTGTAAATCTCTCAGCAGAATCAGTTTTGCTGTCAAACCCAACAAAAACTTGTCTAGATCATGTTTCAGTGGTGCTGCAAATCTTCTCCTCTGACCGAGTTTAGCAGGAGCCATAGTGCCCAGGATGGCAGCTCATGGCTCTGTCAAGGCAGGTGCACTACTTTGAGTTTGAAAATAACCTTTGTAGTTAAGCTGTAAGTGTAACCATACAAGAGATTTGTAGGGGAGAATTTTGTCTTGATTTACTGTTACTCTGTCCAGATGTAGCTCCTGAAGGCGTGTGCCAGATGCTGGCTGGCCCTTTGCAACTCCTAAGAGGTTTCTGTGTTGTGCAACTTGTGGGAGAATCTGCAGTATTGCTCTCTTCAACAGGGCAAAATTAACACAGTTGCTATAATAAAAAGATGCCTTTCACAATTCCTGCCATTTCCAGTCCCTTACTGCAGTAGGACTTCATCAGGATGCAGGACAGGTTTACAGAGCCCTTTTCCCTCCCGCTCCATCATCCCTGAAACTGCTGCAGATCTTCCCAGCAGCTCTGCTGGGTTTGTTTGTTTATTTACCTTCCATTATCCTCCTTGTTCTCCATACTTCGAGGTCAGTAGATGACCGGCAGATCTGCCCAATTTATTCCTGTGTATGACAAAAGAGACCCGGGTCAACCAATGAGCCGTGAACTTCTATTTCTATTTCGCTGCGGTTGTACGCCCGTGATCTGCACGCTGCCAGTCATCCACCATATTGATGAGATTAGCTGGTAATTAAAAACCCAGCCAAGCCAGGCAGAGGAAGATGACTCAATTAGCAGAATGTCACTGAATCTAATTTACTTTGCTTATCACAGACTTATTCTCTAATGAATTAGAAACGAAGAGCAGGACACCTTCAGAGGGAGATCGAGGGGCTTAAAGGCTTAAATGCTTTCTAACCCCTTTGTGCTCGTGGTTTGGGTTGCAGGGAGTGTGTGATACTGCTAATCACACACCCAGGGGCTGCTTCCCAATACCTGTGCCCCGAGGGAGTGTAGCCAGGGAAGCCCTGCTGCTGGCTATTTCATGTGACAGGCACTGCTTAGGTCAGACCCTCCTTTCTTTATAAACCTTCATGTATTTATAAGCTGGCAGTGAGCAGGGCTTTGAATGTCACTGGAATTGTGTTCAGGGATGGTCTCTGTGATTGTGGAACTGACACTGAATGTGGTGTTTGGTCAATGAGGGTATGGGGGATTTCCTGGAAACAAAAGCATGTCAGAAATAGACATTTCCCACTGTAATGAGTATTTTAAGGCACTTCTCATTGCTTTTCTCATTTCACATATGATGTTTGGATGATTAACAATTAGAATAACGTATTTTACTGGAGCTCTTTGGAAGTACTTTCAGAGACCATTGGACAGATGTACAGCTGAATTTGTATGTAAAGTGGAGACTATAAACTGTTATCTCTGCTGCTCTCTTCATAGTAGATAACAGAGCATATTATGGCTGATTTAAGTGAGGATATTACTGGGCTCTGAGCTTTTAATCTGATCTGCATGACAAAGCCCACATGGCTTTATGAGCCTTACAGGGCTCATGGGGAGCATGTGGAGGTCTGGAGGTGCTGGTCACACCACGGGATCAGGACTAGGGGCTGGGAGTTTGTTACTGTCACCTGGGCTTGTGTATCACTGATCAATAGCTGGCCTTTCTAGCCTGGGAAAATGATTTCTGGCTTGGCAAAGAAAAAATTGGAGCAAACCATCTCATTCTCATAACTTTGTTCAAGTTATAATAAATATAACACAAATTATGAAGCTTTTAAAGCTTCTAAAGCTATTTGGGAATCCCTCTCCAGAGACTTAATCCCCATTGGCTTCCCTAGCAGCCCAGTGAACTGGTCTGGAAACTGTAATGGGCAGGAGGGAGGGCAGAGTTGGTAATGAAATGGATGGGATGGAAAGCCTTCTCTATTTCTGTCCTGAAACTGTTACCAAGGTATGAGAAATGTTGGTTCAGTGACAGTAACTGTCCCTAAAATTCACTGCTTTCACTAAATTTATGATGCAGTCTCTGCACAGAAGAAAAAAATTATCTAGGTGTAGATTACTGTGCAGAGATGGGCACAAGTACTTTGCAGTTTTACACTTCACACATCCTGCTAAATATCCTGCCATTTTTAATCCCTGTTTCCTTGTTTCTTTCCCCAATAGTTCTCCATTTCATGGAAAGCAATTTCTTCAGCAATGTGCAGTCATTTGAGAGCTGTTTGTCTACCACATCTGGGCTCAACAAGCCATTTCACAGAGGAATGACCATTGCCAAACACATCTCTAAACTGACCTGGAGGAAACAAAACTCACTAAGATATCTCATTAAGCTAATAGTGACAAGGAAGTCATCCTCTCCACTGAGTCACTGGAGCTGCAGTGCCAGGAGGTGCCTTTGCCACGTTCAAATGCTGTCCACAGCTCTTGGTAAGTGGGAATTTTGTACATGTGCAGTTACTGAGATCACAGCTCTGAGACTTCTGTTAAACTAAGTGAAATATATAAATTTATGACAAGGTGTAGCATTGATATTAACAATTAATAATTCCATTCTAGCTCTGCTGTTAATATGGTGATTATCCTTGTTATTATTGGTTGTTTTGTTTGTTATCTGGAGAATAGTGTTCACACACATTGTTCCTCCCAGGCATATGAGCTGCAAGGCCCAGCTCCAAGACCCTACAGGGTGAGAACTAGATCTGATCTCCTCCAAGTGAGCAGAGATTATTCCCTAAGTTCTTCTGGTGACTTTCTTGAGGGAAAATGTTGTGAATTCAACAGTGGCATTTCAGTCTGGCTCCAAGAAGAATAAGAAAGGCAACAGAAGAGATTAAATGGTCGTTCATTTTGCTTTTGGGTTTAGCAGCTGCAGAGACTGGGACTTTTCCTGGTTTCTGTCAGTGTGCAATTTCTCACAGGTTTGGAGCAAGGATTACAAAATTCAGATAACTTTAGCATGGCTCTGTTGTTGTAACATTGGAGCTGGTGTAGTGTTAAGTAGAAGTGTTAACACAAAGAGGTGGGAGTGAACAGAAGTGGTAGAGCAAGCTGGGGAGCTCCTCAAGGATCCAAGGGTAACCTCAGAGCTGTGAAACAGAGGGAACAAGAGAAGTTGAAGGATGTAATTGGCAAAACTTGTGCCAGCAAAGATGAGGCTGGAGTGGAAATGTGAGGAAGCCTGCAGGCAGGTGTGCTGGGTGATGGCTGGGCCGTGGCTGGCTGCTGTCACAGGAAGGAGAGAGACTTTATAGGAAGGTGTAAATGTCTGAACATGCATCAGTTAAGAACAAAAGAAAGATGTGATTCAAAGCCAGTGGTATTAGAGGAAGGGTGGTTTTACACAGTGTAAGTCTCAGGGAAGGGACAGATCAAAGGGGAGTGGATCCCAGGATTAGGAGTATTGAAGGAAGGCTCTCCCCTGAGGCACTCTGGCTGTAAGAGTCAGTGCAGGTATCACTGATCCACTCAGAACCACAGAAAAGGGCTGTTCAAATACTTCCTAAGCCCAGCTATACAGCATTCTCCAACCCCCTGGGATCTCAAAGTGCTTTATAAATCAGATACATCAGGAAAAGGTCTCTGCCAACCAAATATTTATTTTAAGTGATATCACTGGCAAATACAATGAATAAAAGGAACTTAAATTTCTCTGGCCTGTGTGTAAAACTGTGACAATCACCTGCTCTGATGTTCTGGAGTATCTTTTTTAGATTGCCATCCTCCATGCATGACTCTCCCATAGCTCCTTCAGGGATTCCATCCATGGTCCCTCTCCTCTGCAGGGAGGCAGCCATGGCTCATTTAGCTAGAGAGCATTAGGAGGAGGCAGACAGAGGTTGTGTGGATAATAAGGCACAGGAGGGCCTTTTCCTGCTTTAGTGGGAGCTAAAGATGAACACAGCAAGGACTGGTTTCCTTCACATATGGCAAACCTGACATCATAAAGTGTCACTTTCAACTCTCCACTTGTCAATTAAAGGTGACAGGGAAGCTCAGGCTGGGTGTGAAGCAGGCTGTGCAGTGCTGTTCCCCACTCCCAGCCAGCTGGCCTGGGGGGTTTGGGGCCCACAGCTCATCCTGGGACTGCCAGCTGGTGATGGTGGCACAGGGGCACGAGGGCTCCAGGAGCCCAGCCTGGGTGCTCTGATGAGGAGAAATATCCATGTCTGCTTCTCTAGAGCCACATCCTGGCAAAACATGGCCGTAGAGGAAGAAATCAGTGTGAGGGGAATGGGAGTGGAGTGCAGGGTACAACAGAAGCATCTGGGAAGACAGGAGGATTTCTGCCACCTGCAAGAACAGGAGTGAAAATTTGAAATTTTGTCCCTGTAGAGCTGAGGAGCTACTTGGATGGTGCTGATAGCATCCAGGGCTGCTCAGTTTTCCCTAGGCTCACCTGCCAGGAGGCAGCTGGTGCTGCCCAGCTGTCCTGTGCAGCAGCATGGCTGGCTGCAGATTGCATTTCAACTGGGGGTTTTCTCCTCCTAGAAGTATTTCCTGACATCTGTTTGCCCAGTCACAGCACTGCTCCTTGCACATTTGCATTAATATATTTTACTCGTGAGCATTTCAGGAGGAGGCTTGTGGGGCTGGCCAGTGCCTCTGCCCTGGCTGGGGCTCACCCATTGCCTGGCTCCAAACAGGTGTTGGGATGGAGAGGGGGAAGGAGGATGTGCTGTGCCAAGCCCAACAGGCTGAGTAGGAAGGCAGCAAGACATTTCAACATGACCTAATAAAAACACTGCTGCTGCAGCAGCCAAGACGCAGCCTCTGCTGCAGCCAAGGAACCTGTCCTGCAGCTCTGGGGAAAACCAGAGCCCTGCAGCTGTGGCAAATGAGCACAAATGGGCAACAGAAGACACAAAAGTGAGAAGGGATCTGGCACACCTGAAGGCCTTTGTCCCAGCTCTCTGGCTGCTCCTGTGTGCTGGGACCTAAATATGGACTGCTGGAGGCAGCCTGACCCTCCTGCCATGGCACACGAGGCTCAGGAGGGCAAATCCACAGAGGAGGACTTACAAGGAAGGTATTTTCCTCTACCATCTGAAAAAAAACCCAGCCAGCCAACCAACCAACCAACCCCCAGAAAACCTACAAAAGCCCCTAAACCCACAAATAACCCTCTCAGAAGTTATTTTGCTTACCGTGGAGAGAGTTAATGTGGGTCTTGAATGAAATAAGATTATGAATCCTTTAACAATGGTCTCTATCTGTGTTAGCCAAATAACATTTCTGTCTTTGACCCAGCCTCTCAAGGCCTTCTAGAGATGAATACCAATGACCCAGGCCTTCATTATCCCATCATTACACAAATCCTGCTGTTAATTTATGTATAGGAAAGAACTAGCAGCTACATAAGGCTCCATCAGCTGCATAATTACTGCATATATTATAAAACAGCAGCAAATGCTGCCTGTGAATACAAACCATCTCTGCTCATTAGCAACCTTGCAAGAATTAATTAATGAAGGTGTGATGCTGTGACTTGAAGCCATGGGTATTGTCCCAATGTGCCTCAAGATTCAGCTAGTTGGGTTTTCTGGTGACTTCAGTGTAGACTCCAGAGAAACTAAGATGAGCACATGGCCTAAGGCAAAGCTGAAGGAGGTGAAATTGGGTGCTGGAGCCCCCAGAAAGCCCCATGGCTGCTGCCAGCCTGACTTGCATGGCCACATCTGCTCTGCAGAGGTGTCTGTCACTGGGCACTGCCTGCTAGCTGGCCCCTCCCAGCAGGGGTGGGAAGGGGCTGTGTCCAACCTGCTCTGGCTCTGGATGCATTTTCAGGCTCTTGGGATGCAGGTCTGGATCCAACCTTTCAGACAAATGAAATGATCCTGTAATTTGAATAGAAGAATGAAAGGGTTTAGGAATTTTCCACAGAGACATTTGTATTCTAAGATTAATTTGCCAGCAGAGCTTATAACTTCCCAGGTTTCTGTTTGCTTCTGTAAGAGAAGAATGTGCTCTGCTAGACTGACTGTAGTGATTAGTTAAATTACTCACACACCCATTATTTTAAAAAACTTCTATTCTGCTTTGCATCTGTACTTATTTAGTGCCACCTGATATTAACTTTCTGCTTGAATGATGGCCACTAATTCTGTGTGGGGCTCTAGAATGTCAATCAGCAAACATTTGAAACTCAGCTCAGTCTGGCAGGGTGGGGATGGATTTGTGTTTTCATTCCATGGGTTTTCTCTCTTCTCATGGGAAGGGGAATTGGGCTTTACCTGCTCTATGACCTGAGTGATGGTTTGGTGCCTCTATCAGTGAAAACTACTTGGAAAATATGTGTAAAAGGGAAAAAGCTCTGCTGGTGGGAAGCACTGGCCAGGAATTCTGGGACAGAGAGGGTGAGGAATTGTTTCAACTCTTGATCCTAATTTTGGAGGAGCACTGGGGCTCTGGTTGGCAGTCAGACACAGCAACATTTATTGTAAATTTCATGTAGATTTTCTAACCAGCCATGGAAATAGCAAACCTCCTTTGAGTCAATTCTGGCATAAAGGGTGGAAAAGCTGTGTTTCCCAGGAAAGAAGGTGCTTACTATTTTCAAGATGATTGAGATATTTTGAGTTTGTTGCTACTTTTTTTTTTAAGCAAAATGCATGTTTTGAACAATTAAAAAAAATTCCAGCTTTGACACTGAATAGGCTGCTTTTGTTGGCGTTTTGCTTGTGGACACATGTAAATAATATCTGTTTATTCATATCTGAACTATGGGTATATTCCTGTGTCCATTTTTTCCCAAGGAAGGCTAGTTTTACTTTCCTGCTGATGGACATTGTGAGAGCCATGGTGCCTCCTCTTCCAGAGGGAGCCTGTGAAGGGCTCCACAGTGGCTTAGAATAACTCACTGTTGAAGCAGCCACAAAGGACCAAAGGCAATCTAATCCATCAGGCAGGAACATTTTCAGTTGGACTATTTCTTCCTCTAAAATAAATAAAGCATGTCCTCATCAGAATGAGAAGGACACATGAAAATTGATCAAATTTGATTTGATAAAAAAGATAAAACATAGATAAAATTTATGTATTACTGATCTGGAGGGTGTTTACCTTTCTTGATGATCCTCATTTCTCAGAGAGTGTGTTTATTAAAGATACAGGTTGTGAGTTTGTACCTATATTTATTTTTGTTTCACATGCTCTCTGTTGGACAGAGAGTCTTCATTTCAAATGCCTGTTGTCTTTGAGAATGGTCTTCTCATTTATTTACTTTCATTTTGCCTGCTGGAAGTTTCTATTAATAGTAAGATAACTGTGCCATGCCAGCATGTCTTTATCAGTGGCTTTACACAAGTTGTCAGTTTAATAATACAGCAATAAATTCCATTTAATGTAAAGCAGGACTTTCCCCACAGTATCCTTAAGTGGTTCATTTTGTCTTACAAATGTAAAGGTCTTGCCTTGTGTTGGTTTGCCATGGTGAAATATTTCAAATATGAGATATAATGAGGCATTTTTGTTGTGTCTTAGGCTTCTGTGCTGTCAAGATGCTGCTTCATTATCAATTCCCCACAAATGTTTCTGGGAAGGAGAGGAGGAAAACTTCTTTTCAAGTGTTGTCACTTCTCCTGTGACTCCATTTGGGTTTTTCTGTGTATCAGATGGGGTGTGGGGGGGACACAGAATTTAATTTAAAATCTTTGACTCGTTTTCTGTATTCTCACCCCAGCATTTTGATAGCTCTGATGTATTCGTCGTTTTAAAGGGAATGTAAACACAGTAAATTTTATACTGCCAATAAAATGTGTTGGTGAGCTCACTGAGAAATTTCCAGATCTTGGAAGGCTATTAATGTTTGAAATACATAGTAACCTCTTTATTGCAACATTTTACACATCTACAAAATTAGGTTACCAGTCAGTAGCTAGCTGTAAACTGCAGTGCTGCAAGATAAACCTGAAATAGTAAATATTGTGTATTACACTGCATGATCTTTTTAATAGTCTAATTTTCAAAGAGGTCTTGGAGAGAAAATGCTTACTATTTCCAGCTTATTCTGGAAATACAAATAGTGGAGATACATAACTTATTAAATGGCTCTCTGACATATGGCAATTATGCTGATTCTAAAGATGGTTAAAATCTAGCTCCAGCTAAATGCCAGTAGGGGTAGCAGCCTTAATTAAATCCACATTTAGGTACTGCTGCTCATGCCTCCTAGCCATCAGAGCAAAGCTCCCAGTTTCTGCCTAACCAAGTTAAGTGTGTTGGGTCCCTCAGGACTGTATCCATCCACAGAACTACCAGTGATGGCTGGGGAGGGGTGGTCCTGTGTCCTGGGACTCAGAAATTGCCAGGCTGTGCTGTGCAGACCATGTCCTTGACAGCAATCCCGAGATCTGCTGAGAGGAGCATTCCCCATTAAGTGGCAGCACTGGGAAATTTGCTCCAAAAGTTGATCCAAAAGATCACCTGGCTCTGGTTGCTCTGGCTGCACCAGAGTTTTCTGCCAGCACAAAACAGCACTATGGCTTCAACCTTTTGCATTTAATATCCCTTTTTATCCTGCAAGAATTCCTTCCTCCAGAGATCTGTTTTCAAGCTGCTCCCACCCCTTCAGCATTGAGGTGAGGTGTTACATCTCAAAGGTATTCACTCTGATAGATGAATTATCCTCAAAAAGAGTTTAGATAGAGTTTAGTTTATTAGTGAAGGAAGGCTGTAAAGGAATTACATTTGCATGTTCTTAATGTTCTCAAAGAAAATAAATTCTAAATTTTATTGGAGAGGATGGTGAATTGGAGGTGTGTTTGGTGTGCTGTGCAGTCAGTTTGGAGGGAGCTGGTGCTTAACCACTCCTCTGACATCTCTCCCAAACTGAGGGCATCCTCTGCTTCCCTTATAGCACTGAGCTCCTGATCATTCACCTCTCTTAGTTCAGTTTAAAGAGTCAAACTGTTCAAATGGTTGGGGAGGACTGTTTAAGAAACTCTTCACATCACAAATTGCACAGTAATGAAGTTCCTTGCAAGATATATAATGAAGAGCTTGCAGGTAGCTAAGTAAATCTGTAATTACCAACTCTGCAAGGTAGAAATTTAGGATGAGGAAGGCTGATCTGGTGCTATAAATACATTGGTTGGTAGTGTAATATAGATCACATATGCCTCTCTTGAGAATTAGAGTTAAGGTGCTCACATTATTACTGCCTAAACTGTGAAGTCTTAGCCCAGGAAAGTTGAAAACGTGCCCTGGCTTGCTGCTCATTCATGCCAAGTTCACACAGACTCTTCTGGCTTTTGGTCAGTGGAAAGGCAAGCGACCAGTGAAAACTGAAAGCAGGGTCAGATCTTTACTCCTTCCAGAAGGCACAGATAAACAATTGGTGCCATTCAGGGCTGCAACTGCTTTTGGCAGAAGACTTCTCCCTTTTCTTTTTTTGTATCATTGACACTAAAGCATTCATTCTTGATATTCCTGTCTAGTTAATGACTCCTTGTAACAGCTCTCCTTCCTGAGGAAGCTCAGAGGGGCTAGCCCAAGGCCAACCTCTAATCCATTGACAGGGAGGCACTGTTGTATGGGTTTGGGCCAGGACACAGAATATAAATAATGATTTCCTGATCCTAATGGGCAGAGGGCAGAAATCTAAGACCTTTCTTTGACCTTCTGCAAACTCAGCCACAAAAAGCAGATATTGCTGTTCTGTCTAAAAGGGAAGCAAGGTCCAGAGATATCTAATAAAATAACTTATATTCGTTGTTGAGATTCACCTAAAAGAAAACCTTTGCCCCTCAGGTGCTGAAGTCATGTTAAGAAGTCTCTCTCTCTTTTTTTTTAAACAGTGATATTCACCACCTATTTTCAAATATGAGGTAAATATATAACTTTAATTCATATCACCACATTCCTGCTTTCCATCTGACTTTTCCTATAGGTGACTGAAGCAAGGCATATGTGCTGTCAGTGTCTAATAGGCTTTTTATCATCTCTAGCTGAAAAAGAAGCTTTGTTCCAACCTACCTTAGGTTAGATAGGGTTAGACCCTAGCACACGTTGCTGTAACTCACCTGTAATTGACTGCTGCTTTGGACAGGACTGAGAATCCACCCTGAGCTTGCAGTGCAGAGGTCAAAAGCTCTTGCAGCACCTCCTTATTCACTCTGCAGAGTCACTGAGTACCAAGTTCCTCTTTAGGGTGTTTTGGCTTTTTCCTCCCAATTTATGCAAAGAAACTTCCCTCTGTCTTATAGGACTTGCCAAGTACTTGTCCCAGTTCTGGCAATCATGGATGAAGAGAGATGAATGCATCATAAAATGTGTATGGCTTGGAGAGAGTTTTTGTCTTTTTTTAAAGAGGTCTGCTTGCTTTCCCCACAGTAAGGCACTTTGAGCTCTGTGGATGAAAAAGCCCAGCACTGTGTAGAACAATGAAAGCACTAACACTGTCTGGGATAAATCCTACAGGATTAGGCAGGCCTGAGATAATTATCGTTTTCCAGCAGAGGAAAGAGGCAGCAAGCTGCGTAGACTTCTGAGTTTTATCTGTTCTCTTTTTGCCATCAGAGGAGGAACTTTCATGCTCAGCTAGTACGAAAAATATGCAATGAAACTCTACAGCAAGTAACTTAGAAGCTGAATAACCCATTAGTACTTCTGTCCTCCAATTATGTCCCAATTTGTGCACCCCATCAGGTGCTGCTTAAATCCTTTATTTTGTGTTTCCATCCATTACATCAGTAATCACCTGGCTGCCTTTGAGGTTTCTCTGGGCTGCTCCCACAGTGCTGTGCCTGGCTGAAAGTGCAGACTGGAGCATGGAGCTGCCTTTGGGCACAGTGTCCTGCCCACAGCTGTGTGGTTTCCAAGATTGCCTCTGCCAAAGGCTGTCCTCTCCCTTCCCCCCAAGGTTATCATTTGCAGTGAGGCAGTGACAGAATCACAGAATGGCTGAGGTTGGAAGTCACCTCTGGAAACTGCCTGGTCCAACACCCCTGCTCAGATCAGGGTCAAATAGAAAGGGTTGCCTGGGGCCATGTTCACGTTTTGAATATCTGCAAGGATGGAGCCACCACAGCCTCCCTGGGAAGCATGTTCCAGTGTTTGCCAGAGAGGTCAAACACAAGATAAAAAAATGCCAAACTTTTTTCTTAGGTTTAAATGAATTCTCCAGTATTTCAATGGGTGTCTCTTGTCCTGTCACTGGGAAGAGCCTGGCTTAGAGTTTTTTACTGCTTCCCATCAGATATTTATATGCATTAAAAAAAACACCACCACCCCTGAGCCTTCTCTGCCCAGCCTGAGCAAACCCATCTGTCCCAGCCTTTCCCCACATGAATGATTCCAGCCCTTAATCATTTTAGTGGCCACTCACTGGACTTGCTCCAGTACTTACTTGTCCAGAACTGGACCAGCAGTGCTGCAGCCCTGTCTCCCCAGGACTGAGTAGAGGAGATTAATCACCTTCTGTGACTGCTGGTGGTGGTCTTCTAGCAACACATTACTGGAAATATTTCCCTTCTTTACATCAAGGGCCCATGGCTGGTTCATGTTCAGCTTGGTATCCACCAGTACCCAGGTCCTTTTCTGCAGAACTGCTAAACCTATATATTTTGCCAGAGAGATATAGGTAAATGAAAATGTTCTTATCAGTAGAGTGGTTTTTGCTTTTTTTTTAAACACAGGCCCTTTGATCAGGGCTGTGTGAAAGAATTACCCCTGTGTGGTTGTACTTTGAGAGGACTGTAACCTGTGGTTCACCTGAGCTGTGATGTCCCAAATGCTGCTCCCCTATTCCAGCATTGTGTTGAATGAATGGTTTCTGTCATTTGTACAAACATGATGTGTGCCTTAGCCTGGTGTGAGCAAGCCATGAGCCAGCACCAAGCACACCAGTAGGTCCATGAGGCAGAGCTCAGCAGAGGCACTGGCTCAGGCCCTGGGGGCAGGGGAGCTGTGTCAGCCTAGCACAGCCCTTCTGGCAGGGCTAATTAGCCTGAGCCTTGCTTGTCAGTGCTCTCCTGGTGCCAAATCTGGAACTAGTCTGGGTACAGGTGAAGTGCACTGTATTTATTGCAGGTTGTAAATGTGCCTGTAGGTTGCTGTTTCACTTAGACTGAATTCCATGGAAGGATTTGGATACTTAATTCTGTGCCACCAGCAGGAATTAAGCATCCAGCTCTGCCTGAGGATCTGGTCCTGAGGCTCTTAGGTCAGTGTTGCCCAAGAGATATTCAATATGATTCAGTGGATATAAATCACCATTGTTCTCTTTATCTGAAAAAATGTTGCTTTGATTTATACCAGCTCAGGAGCTGGCACACTGTGTAGGAGACTGCTTGCATTCCTCCCAAAGCCTGTGGCTGTGTCTCAGAGTGATCTGTATTCCACTGCTGCATGAAGTTTTTTCAAATTTGGGAGCCATTTACAACTTTGGTGCCATGCTGTGACATGATGCATTGCTTTGTAAACAGGGCCTTAACTGACTGAGGTCTTAAATCCATAAGCTGACTGAGGCTTGGCAACACTTTGAAATTCTCTTTGCCAAATCACATGCATTACAGTACCCTCCAAACAAGATCTGACTGAAATGTTCAGGTTCCTCTTGACACTCTACCAAGATATTATGAGACTACCTAGGGCTTATTTCCCCTAAAACTAATAAGAAAAATGTATTTGTGCTATGAGTAAAATGATACATCTGAAATACATGACATGCTCGCTTCCTTTGATGTTTTATTTCCTCTAGGATAGCATCCTTTTTTAAAAACATAAATGATTGCTATCAATTTTGCATTTGTAACCTGCTTGCTAAGAGAACCCCCACACATAATATCCTCCCTAAGACACTTCAACATGTCTGCCTCTTCTCTTCCCTCTCAGCTCCCTGATCTCCAGATGGAGCCAAGAGGGGATGGTTGCTGTAGGTACTGATATGTTTTCTGTTATTTTTGTAGACACATTTCCATTCATCTGCTTTCAACAGTTGGGGTTGTTTTTCCCCTACTCTTCATGAGGACATGGCTATATTTTTCTGCAGCTTTACTTTTCACTAAGGCACCCATACGACTATTCTAATTTATCATTTCACAGCACTTTGCTGCTTTTAAACACTAAGTTGTCCAGGAGCACTCCTGTTTGTCAGGTGATGTGGCTGCCTCACAGAGAGCTCTACCTGCTGTCCAGGCTCTCAGTACTGAGCCTTCTCCAGGCTTGATTTGTGTGGTTACATGTGCTGCTGCTCTGCATTCTTGTTAAGACACGTGCCTGTGTGTTAAAAGCAGGAAAAGAAGTGAGAAGTGAAGAAGCAGAGTTCTTCGACACAGATTTGATTTTATTTTTGGCTATAAAATCCTTAGTCTTGTAAATTCTGCTTGTTTCAAAGACTCAACACTGAAATCTGACCCTGCAAATGCACATGGATGCACCAGCCCTGAGGTGAATGCAGGAGTTTGGTTTTCCTACTGCAGCCACTTGAAAAGCAGCAGCTCCTAAATGGTCATACCCAGTAATGGCCTTGTTGTGCCCACATGCCAAATTGAAGTGTATTATAAAATCTGAAAGAAAACAGGAATTTCAGGGAGGCAAAAGCTCTGCACACTGGCACAGTGCGTTCAAAAAATAATAAAGAACATTTTCTGGGTACACCTGCATGTCATTCAGCATGGAAGCTGTTAATAACCCAATTACTTCACAGCATCCTCTTCAGCTTCAGTTTCCATTCTCTTTTATAGCAGTCTAAGGGCTCTTTCCAAAGTTCCCAGACATTCTTAGAGCTACCTGGTGAATCATAAATCTGCAGACAATGTTCTGTGAAAGCCAGCAGACACAAATGATGTAAAATTAACTCCGGCCTTTTGAACCAACACCTCTCAACATTTATGTTCTTCCTTAACTGACTTTATGGACTTGAGGAAGGAGTAGTATATTTTGGAATTTTTGTTGTTAGGCCTATCCTGTCATTTTGTCATTCTTCCTCTCAGATCTATCACCCAACACTATCACAGAGTGAGACTTGTCTCAAAGGGGAAAAAATTACCTTAGTAATACATCTCTTGGGTTCCCTTTATGCATGGACTTGTGGAACCTGAGTGGTTATTGGACCAACAATCTGTGCCACATGACTGAGGATGGAAGCTTTTTTAAGTTGTTTAATTTTGGCATCCACTGCATGAAAGAGCAGCAGGGTGGAACGGGTGTTCTTCCCTCCCTCCATTCTTCCTCCAGATTCATTTCTAGGCTTTGCTCCTTGGCCTCCCACGATGTGAAAAAGGACCATTGCAAGCCTTTGATAGATAAGCAGGAGGTTCTTGGGGAGGAGGATATACTGAATGGTGGGCAAGGAAGGCTTTATGTAAACTGGTTTTTACTTCCATATCCCCTGGGGTGGGCTCGGCTGAGTTCCTTCTCTAAAAGGGCCTCTGATGGCAAGATATGGCTAACCCAGAATATTTCCATCCCTTGCCCAAGCTGCAGAGTGTCTGCAGGAGTGTAAGAGCAGCTGTGCCCTCTGATCTGGGAGTGCTGCTTGCTCCTCAGGCTCCTGAGCAGCTCCAAGCCCAGTTCCTGCCTGTTTCACAGAGAGCTGGGATTCAAGCAGCTCCTCCCAGGTCTAAAACAGGGGCTCTTTAGAGAAATTTCCTTCAACACCTCTGTGGGTGCTGTTGGGTCAGGGAGGGGGCCTGGTGTAGCCCAGAACATTTGGCCACTGGAACTTCTTGAAAATGCCAATAGATTAAAAAGTGTGTCAAGCAGGCAGATATTTGCCTCCTTCCCAGGCTCTGTTTCTCAAAGTACACAAACCTGAATAGAATGATAAAAAAGTGGGAAAATTTACAGACAGAGCATACAATAACAGAATTATATTTGGAAAAAATTATGGAGATTTTGTAGAAAATCTATAATTTGCCTGAACAATGTGAACAAGCAAATCACCTTCTATCTGACTCATTATGTCTTATTGAGAGCTGAATTGTAAGTCTTCCTTGTTCAAGCATGATTAAGACTTACATCTCTCTTGTTGGTAAGATTTCCTATTGAGCAGAGTAGCAGCCAAAGAAAATGATGGTACAATTTTATGTGATTAGGACAAATCCTTAAAAATCTGGGCAATTTTCAGTAACTATGTCAAGACTGTAACTAAAACAGAAACTTTGACACTTGTCAAAGCTTCATTGTTGAACCAAACAAATGTTTCTAATTGGTTGAGTCAAATTCTGTTTATTCATATCTCTGTGTTTTCTTCAGTTTTGGTTTTTCCTTGTAAACATCTGTTATTTTTCTGTTACTTCTTACGTAGTCTTTTTGTGCACATTTCCAAGAGTGAAAACATAGTTCATTCCTCTTCATCTTCATGTAGGGGGCCTTTTGCCCAATTAATTTTTTATTGTAATTTTATTTTCTTTGTTACTTTTCAAATAAATTCACAATAATAATTGGGAAATAATTAGGATAAACCAATAGGATTTACAAAAAAGCTTTGTGTTGCAGATTTTGTCAAGCATCATGTGAGTATTCTGTATATCCCAGAGATGAGAAGGAGAAAAACAAAACCAAGTCTGCAAATGAGGTCTTAAGCTATTCCTTTCTGCAGCAACTGGGAAATTTTAACATTTACCTCAAGGAAAAAAAAAATATAGCAGAAACTAAAGGAAAGGAAAACATAAATAATTTGTAGGTTTGCTAATAACCTTAGAAAGCATAAAGAGTGCTGAGCAATAGCCAGCTGGTGGAAATGCAGAGGGTGTTTTGTAGCTGGTTAAGCCAGGGCTCAGGCACTGTCCTTGTCAATCTGTTCTGGTTTGGGGTGAGCTCACATGGGTGTGCCATGAAAGCCTCAGGCTGTTGAGTTGTCTCCATCTGTGAAAGATCTTAATCCTGTTTACTTCTTCATGGATGTCTGCACCTGATTTTTGCTGTATTTATCTTGGACTCAGCCTGGGTTTGCAAACACAGGGGTTCCTCTGCCCTGCTCCACCGCCAGCCTGTTTGAAGATCAGGAGTTGTCTTGTTTCAAGTGACTTTATGCTGTTGGCCAAGAGTTTCTCTTTCTTCCTTAACACCTTGTAGTTCAACCTGTGCTCATCCTTCTCTACGACACCCCATCTAGGGGCCTCAAACTGCCACAAGGAAAGGACAGGACCCTGAGACACACACAGGTCATTGAGGAGAGAGCTGTTGCTTGGGTTGTTTTGCTGCTAGCACTGGACCACTATCAGCCTCTGTAAAAGCCTTTTTGGTCAATTTGATTTGCAATCAGTGCACTAATAAAATCAACTTCTCACACACTTTTCTTTTGTCATACCAGAGGGAGCTTCTTCCAGTCCAGCTCCTGAGTTTTCCTCTGGGACATGACAGCTACTGTGTTATTTCTGTATTTTTGATGGGCAGGTTTATGACTGCACTTAGTAATAAATTCCCCTCAAATCTCAGGTTGCTTTCTGAATGAAATTGCTATTACATGTAAATATTATATATCTCTTTCATTATTTTATAATCTTCTGCTTTACATGTCTGTCTAATGACTCAATGCCTTGTTATCAGAGCTGCTATTTCTTTTCTCCAGTAATAATTATCAATTACCTGGTTTCTTTTAGAAGATAAGTTTTGCCATCTTTTATATTTTTCTGTGCTATGTTACCCTCCACAATTCTCTAAACAAATTTTAATACCAGAAAGTATTGGTAGCTGCATTTCCCTTTGATCCAAAATATCGCAGGCTAAATATTTAAGTTAGACCAAGATGTCCAGAAATATTTAGTGTCATTTTAATTTTAGAGCAAAATTTAAATGTGTTTACTCCATTTTTCATCAGTCTCTTCTTTTTTTGTTTTTTAGCATCAAGAGTCAGAAAACACTTACTACATTGTTTTAAAATTTGAAATCAATGAAATTGTCAGGATAAAAATATGATGCAGCTGCATGAGTGGTAGTGCTGAAAAAATAAAATTGCTGTGTCTTTCTCCAACCCAATATTCTCCCTTGAAGTGAAATCCCTTGCAAAATAAGGGCCAAACTCAACCTGGAGAATCACCTGCAGAAGGATCCTGACTTGAGCTGTTAAAAAACTCTGACTTCTTTAATTTTTTAGTGTGGAGGCTGGTTCAGTAGTGTATTTCTTCAGCATCACTTAATGTCTTTTATTATTTTACCCAGGTTTTTTTAAAAATATTTTGGTGAGACATAGGAGCAGAGTTGCAATGGTTTTGATCACTGCCTGCCTCACCCAGCAGTTGGCCAAGATAAAATGCTCCTTACTGCATTTTTTATCCTGTTAAGTGCATGATTCATGGAGGAGTAACAAAGGTAGAACTTGTAGGAAAAAAAATCAACAAAAATCCCAACAAACAAAATCCTGTGAGTAAATATTTGCACAAATGAGCACAGAGCAGATGTGTGTGATGCTTTGAGGAGAGCTGAGATCCCAAGGACAGGGTGAGGATGAGCCCAGTGGGGTGCTGTGGATGAGTACTTTCAGGGTGAAATACTTTTCCTAATATAGACTCATGGTATCTATGAGATACACATATAATATAATAATTTTCTGTATTGAAACTTCTGTCCATCACTGTGAGTCCTTCTGCCAAGATTTAGCTCTTTCTCATGGCAAAGTTTAATGAACAATCATCAATGTGTTACCACTACTACTCCAGTCCAAACAATAAGCAGAAGAGCTCTTCTTGACATGGAGTTACTTAGAATGAGCTTCTTAAAGCTATTATCATGCAGAAAAATGCAGATTGGAACCTACAAGCCCTGTAACCTCTCAAGTAGGTGTTTTGAACTTCCCACCAGACACTGGCACCCTCTGCAGATGTGTGAGGCTGAAGCAGCAGTGCAGTACATTTGTAAGTGAAGCAGTGGTGAACACAGCTCACTGTGCACAACAGGTTGTTTTAAATAATATGCAGAATGCCCCAAGAAGGAAGTCAAAGCTGGATTTTCATTACGTGTGGGCATTTCTGCAAGAGAGGGGTGCAAAGAAGTTGACTGCAAATCGAGGCAGGCTGTTCTCAGGTACAATGAGGAAAGTCCTCAGTGTGAACAAGGAGCAGTTAATACAAGACAAGCAGTTTCAACCCGGCTTTTCTTTTTGGTTGGCTCATTTTAAAAAGCTGAGTTGGGTTTTTCCTGGGTGTTTAATGTTTGCAGTATCTATTGATTTCAGCTGGTGTTGGTACATGCTCGACAGTTTCAGCAGTGTTGGAGCAGCTGCTGTGCCGAGCCTGCTGCACATAATTGCTGAGCACAACAATCTCAGGGCTTGTTTGGGTTCCCTGCTCTTATCCAGCTCAGTATCTCTTGCCTTATCCTTGCATTGTAATGCCCTTAGGACAGGACTATCTCTCGTGTTGTGTGCAGCAACTAAAGTGATAAAAGATCCTGGCTGTGCCTGGTGCTTCTAGGAATTACTGCAAGAAACATCCCATAATTATTTATTAATATGGTATGCATAAATGCAAGACATTTCATTGGCTTTAATAGGCTTTGGATCAGTTTCCTTAGTACCCCTGGCCTTCTTGGGTTTCATTATTCATGAAGGAGCATGTTTAATTCAGAGTTAGGGACTGCCAATATAATGAGTGTACCTTGTGCTTTTATCCGTGGATACGGAAGTTATCCCTCAGCTTGGACCTGCTGCATCTGTGTGGATGAGAGCATGGCACAGCCCCTTCTGAGGACACTTGTGTTGGTGTGAAACAAAGGTGGAGTTTTTCCACCCAGTGTGGATGATTTTCCCTCTTTTGCCCAATGATGGGCAGTGCTCACCTTGGGCTAAAAATCAGCTTTGCCCATGGACTGCCAAGTCATCAGAGGAGTTTGACAGGTCAAAGCAAGGGTCATGCTCTGCTCCGTCCTATTTTCATTCAGGGGCAATCTTCTTGTCAACCTTCCATTATCTTTTCCCCAGCTTTTACCTAAAGATAAAAAGAAACAGCTTATAATTCATTACAGTTCATTAAAATGAAAATAAAATTTATTTTGCATCAAAATGAAAAAATATGACTTGTTCATTATTAGCATATAAATGGTATTTTTTATGTCACTCTGCCACAAAATCACTTACATTTTCAATGATCACAGCACACAAAATTAATTTTTGATAGCCTTTTGTGATTTGGTTGAAAATTCTCATTTCTTTTTGTGCATTAACAGCAAACTGTATCCACTGCTATTCATACCAAATTTTAGATAATGAAGCAATTAAAAATACATGGATTGAAGATCTTATCTCATTTTTCCTCTGGCCTATTTCTGCTTCATTATTCATGAAGGAATATGTTTAATTCAGAGTTAGTAATTGCAGATATATCTAGTATAAATTGTGCCTTATATTCTTTTACCCAATTTCAATTTATTTTAGCAAATAGATCTATGGGGAAAAAAGAGCAGGAAAGACAAAAGGGCAAAAACTACATCTCAGTGTCACCAAACAAAACCTTACAGGTCTATTGCTTGTAAAGTATGTCTGCAACTCGGGGAAAAGTTGATGCAACGTGGCATATGTACGTGGCATATTAATAACCTGGCATTCGTATCAAATGGCTGAATTAAACTATTCTGATTTAAGGCAGTTTGAGAAACCTCATGAGTCAGTGTTACTGTTGTTCTGTTGCTTTATCCACAAAGTCAGAAAGTCCCAAATCAGTGAAAAGCAGAAGTAACAGAGATATAAAAGTAGAAAATAGCAGAGTCAAAATAAAATTAAGGTGTTTTAGGCAAAGTAGAGGAACCTTCACTCGCCAGAAAGTGAAAATGAGTCTGGAGGGTGTGTTTCCATGTGCCTGGACTGAGATGTGTAACAGCTTGATAAAACATTCAGATCCTGAACACATAAAAAGCATGAGAGCTGTCAGTGGGTTTGGGATCCAAGGAAATAAAAGCCAGTCCCTGCAGCAGAGTGGGCTGGGAGGGGCTGCCAGCGGTGCTCCGTGGCCGGATGGCTCCTGCTCCCCTCCCAGCAGTGTCAGGAGCTGGCTGGGCTGGGAGGAGGGCAGCCAGGAAATCACCCAGGGCAGGAGAAGGCTTGGGCCAGGCAGCCAGGACACCCCAGGGCTGCCAGGGCTGCTGTGCCCAAAGGCCGGCTCGTGTGGGGCCCCAGGGCTGCTGTGCCCAAAGGCCGGCTCGTGTGGGGCCCCAGGGCTGCTGTGCCCAAAGGCCGGCTCGTGTGGGGCCCCAGGGCAGCTCTCCCCAAAGGCCGGCTCGTGTGGGGCCCCAGGGCAGCTCTCCCCAAAGGCCGGCTCGTGTGGGGCCCCAGGGCAGCTCTCCCCAAAGGCCGGCTCGTGTGGGGCCCCAGGGCAGCTCTCCCCAAAGGCCGGCTCGTGTGGGGCCCCAGGGCAGCTCTCCCCAAAGGCCGGCTCGTGTGGGGCCCCAGGGCAGCTCTCCCCAAAGGCCGGCTCGTGTGGGGCCCCAGGGCAGCTCTCCCCANCCCCGGGGCATCGTTGCCCAAAGGCGTGCTCGTGTGGGCCCCCAGGGCAGCTGTGCCCAAAGGCTGGCTCGTGTGGGGCCAGGCCGAGTGCCCGAGCTGGGGCACAGCTGAGGGTCTGCATGGTGCCCGTGGGAACAGCCCTTCACGGGGAGGAGCTAACAGGGCTCATTTTAACAGGGTTAATTGTAAAGGTTGGCTGTTGGTAATTGTAGGGCCAGGGTCCTCTCGTTGGGTTGTAACATAGCAACCCCCTTGTCCTGGACCTCCTGCAGAAGAAAAGAGGGGTGTGGTATGGGTGAGGTTCCAGCTGTCCCTCTGACCACGCATCAGAGTGTTCTGCAAGAATCTTCTGTTTGAATTGCTAAAGACACAGCCCCAAACCTTCCTTTATACCAGTGGAACTTTTGGTATTAATGTCTCAGACTTGAAATAGAGTTTGTAGAATTAACAATTTGGATTTATTAAACATTGTGATCAGCATTTTCTAGTGCAATTATTAATGCAAATATTTCGGCCCAGTTATTTGATTAAATGAATAACTTGCAAAGTGATGCATAGCCTTTTCTGCGTAGTCCTTGATTCATAATTTCAATAAGTTAATTAATTACAATCTTATTTTCTCTCTTAATGAATTCTGGTTAGCTTTGATGGCTTTGGAAGCCTTAAACATGTTGTGAATGATTCTCAGTTAAAAATTCAGAGAGGTTTTATGTTCTATAAGAAACAGCTTTTGCAAATTCTCAATCACCTTTCAGTACAGAGCACTAACAAACGTTCTGCCCACCTTCTGCTCCCTGCGGCCTGTGAGGAAAATCCCTCCCTCCACAGACGAGTATCCCTGTTTTTCCTGGATGACACTGGCAGGCATTGCTTTCAAAGAAATTAGAGTGCTTTCAGTCGCTCTGTGCTGCCCTGGGTGAGGGCACTGCCTGTGCCACCAGAGCCCTGCAAGGCCACACAGGGTATCTGACCTGCCTTTGTCTGCCCTGTCACCTCTGGTGACCCTGAGCACAGCCCAGGCCGTGTGTTCTAAAGCTGCCCAGGAGAGCCTAGACTGCTTTCAGAGCCTGCACCGGGGGAAACTCGCTGTTGGTTCACCACATGCTGGTGAAATTAAATATAATGCAAAATTCTTCCAAGTGCATGACATCTGTTTTCCTGGAATCCTGTCTTTGCTAAGCTCACTAAAAGCAGATTTCCTGGAAGTGGAACTGGTGCACAGAGAAGGAGTTTCCAGCAGGCTTGTGCTGTGGAAAGGCTGTGGCTGTGCTGAAGCTGACCCACTGATGGCTGCAGGGGACAGGGGACATCAGGGTGCTACCAAAACAACAGTGGAGCCTCTGTAGGAGGAGACACCTCCTCACAAAATGGTCCATGCTATTCCCAAATTCGGCATGGTGGTTCACTTGCTCCTACAGTTTGACCTTGATTTTTTTCCCTACCCTGGCCTGTTTGGATTTACTGTATCTTTCCAGATTTAGGCTGACTTTGGAGAAAGTAGGTGGGAGGCCACGTGTTTGGAGATTATTCCATTGTCTCAGATAATATCTCCTCAATCTCCTCCTCCTTTTCCTGTCTCCTTTTTTTGCCACAAGTGTTCCTGATCTCTGCCTTGCCCCCCCATCACCACAGTTTACTCCCTTTCCATTGTTCCACTTTCCTCCATCCTTTTGTGGGAGTGTGGCATGAGAGAAAGCACCGCTGAGCTCAGAGCAGTCGTCTCCTTGCCTCCCATCAAGGCTGCAAAATAGGTGGCAAAAGCAGTCCCAGCAGGCGTCCTTGAGAGAGACCTGGAGGCTGGAGATAGACAGGCTCAGACTCTGAGCTAATAACCATCTCTAATTAAGAACTGGGTAATTCTGATACCCATCAGACACACTATCTGATCATAAGCATGAGCTTGGCACAGGCCTAGATTTTCCCTCCTCAGTGTCCTACTCTGCTATGGACGGTCATCTAAACAGTCCCACAAAGCAAGGCTTCATCAGCTTCACTTCATTAGAAACTAATTAGAACCATCACCCCAAGCTGGAAAGATACCTTTGAAGTACAAATATTTCCTCAGCTTTTCTTAATCAAGGCTTTCTTCTTATGCCCCTCTATATATGCTGATTCCAGCCAGCACATGAACTAGAAATCCTGGAAGGGTAGGAGGGAAAAACTCCTCTTGCTGTATTTCCAGTTGGGTAAAAACCAAAAATCCACTTGAAATCTCATGATTTCCAGCAAAATGTATTGGCCAAGAGAATCTGGAGAAATTGCAAATAAGCATCCAGATGTCTGGACAAATCCCTGAACTTAAAAAAAAACCTTTGGAGGTTTGTTTGTTCTTAATACAGAGAATAAAACCTTATTTATCAATGTTAATAAACTCCTCAAAGCACATGGTGCCTAAAGGGCAAAGAATTAGCTGTGTTGTTTGTGCTGAGGGCTTGTATGGCATGGACAAACAAATATTCTCATAGGAAAGCAAATTGAGAAAGGCAACTTATTCAAGAAGGTAACCTGTGCAAAAGAGAGAGGGATGTGTGTATGGTTTGTCTCAGCTCCCCCACACTGGTCAGGGAATGTTCTCCACATGCAGCCCAGCACTGCCAGTGTCAGGAACTGAGTGCAGGGACACCAGGTCCTGTGCCACTGTCCCCTTTCCCTCGTGCACCAGTGGTCAGGACAAGTGGGTGGCCATGTGTCTCCTGCATTCCACACTGCCCTGAGCTGTGGTGGGAAGTGGAGAACATTACCTGAGGTATAGATCCAGCATGGGGCCTTTATTCATGCATTTTCACAATGGTTCCCATAAATTTACTGCAGAGTAGCTCAGATCTCTGAAGAGCAAGCTCTGAGACGTGGCCTTGCTATTTCAGATAATTTTGTTGTTTGCTCTCTGCATCTTTATTAACAGCACTCTGTCAAGGCTGTTGCATTAAACATTGATCTACCTTGACAGTGGGAGCAGGGTGTGCACAGTGAAGGGCAGGTGTCATCTCCTTGCCCATGGCATCCCTCACTCACAGATATTTAACTATTTCTTAGGCTCCCAGGAAAGACACATGGAAAGGGCCCCTGGTGCTGAGATGGCACAGAATTGTGCTGCTGCCTAAAAGCAGGGCAGGGAGGAGAACTGCACTCCTGAATTTCCTGCCTGGAAACCTGCCAACCAGCCTCGTTTCTCTCCTGTCGAGGCACTGTCTGCTTGTTCACATTTGCCAGGTGGGAGCTACTTACCATTTCATAGCAATTCTGCGGGCTGCAGCCTACTGACCTGTGGGGAAATTACTCAAAGGGCATTTTATAGCACTTGAAGCTTCATCTATGTCTAGTGATGAGCTCACTGCTCTAGTTTTGAAGGTGCTTCCTGCAGTGATTCTTTCATGAATTGCCACTTCATGACATAGTTTCAATTTCTAAACATTCTGGGATCCCCTTGAAATAGCCTGAAGGGAAGTGACAGGTTCTGAAACTCTTGATGCCCTCTTGAAAGCAATTCAGATGCCAAATGTTGGGCTCAGTATTGGGAAATGGGCAGAGGGCTCTGCCTGGCTTAGTGGTGACTGATGGAGAAGGGGTCTGACCTCTGAGGATGTTTGAAAGGGAAAATACTGATTGCTATGTTTCTGTGAAGGGCGTGATGAGAGACACAGATGGGCAGGGCATTTGTTTCTTTGTCTTCTTGTTTTTAATTTAGCTAAATGCACTGGGAAACTTCACTGGCAGATAAGAGAAAATCTACAGCAACCTAAGCGAGCCACATAACCTGGCAGCTGCCTTTCTGAATATTTTAAACTTCCCACTGCAAACATCACCCCACCTTCCTAAGTGGGGTGATCTGATCCCAGCCCAGGTTCACTGGGATGCTCTCGAGTTTTCTAACTCTAAGTCAAAGAGCCACGAAATACTAATCTCCAGTAACTTTGTTCCTCCCGAGCAGAGGCATTGCTCCCTGGCCTTTCTCCGTGGCTTTCCCAGTGCGTTTCTGGCAAGGTCTGTCCCTGCTCTGGGTGTGTCAGTGATGTGAAGTCTCTGGCAGTTGCTGTGTGCAGAGTGGGACACCCTGGCTCCCTGTGAGTGGGATGGGACCAGCCAGCTGCCAGCAGGACACGTCCCCTCTGAGAGCAGGGGCTGAATCCCTGCCACGCTGTCCCTTCCCCGCTGCTCCAGGCTCTGCAGACCCTGCAGAGGCCCTGCCCCGCTGCCTGGGGCTCTTGGCAGGCTGAGGGAGGCTGGGCCCGTGTGTCTGGCAGTGGTGCAGGCGCTGGGAGCAGCAGAGGGGCTGCAGGGCTAACGTGGTTCTGCTGCCAGCTGGCACTGCTCAGGCAGCACTGAGAGGGGACAAAACACACTCCCATGAAATGCCCCAGATAAACCTTCCCACAGCCCCACTATTCCTTCATGTTCTTCTGGCTTCATAAAGAACCTTGACTTCAACGTATTTGCTCACTCCATGTGTGAATTTGGCTTGAACATCTGATAACTTTTGTTTGCAAGTTTAAATTTTGGCAGAGTTAATGTGTGGGTTTTTACTTTTTTTTTTTTAAATTCTCTGGCTAAGGAAAAGTTTGAGGCTTAAATTACACAATCATATTAACAGCAGTCCATACGTTAACTACAGTAGTTGGTGGACTTTGAAAGGTTTGCTCTAAATCACCTCAAGTAATGGCATTTACTTTCACTGCAGCTGTTGCTGCAGGACAGCCTGACACCCAGTGTATGTGCCATGTTGGAGAGGAGTGAGACTTGTCCCATTTTAGTTCAGTCACAAATGTAATTTTTTCTCCCTCTTCATCAAGGGCTTTTAATATGAGAGCTAAGACAGGCATTTGCAAATCATTTTTTTCCCAGAGTTGAACTCTTACTTTTCAACATGAAACTTTGAATCCAGCAGCAATGCCTGGGTGTTGCCTGGACCTCCAGGGACTGCTGGCATGTGTTTCTCCAGAACTGATGTGCCTGCTGCAAGCAATTGTTCTCTGAAGTCTGTTCAAGTTGTCAGCTTGTTCTCCACAACACCCCCACCAATCTGACCGTGCTTCAGCTGCTTCTCTGATGGAAATGCTTGATGTCACATTAATTAATGCATCACCTTGTCGGCTCTTTGTAGTCTTCCATCTACCTGGCCCCTACCCTTGTCTTTTCTCCTCTCTTCTCTTTGGGTGGTGACCCCTGTGGATGACCTGCCTCCGTGGATCTGTGTGTGCACCAGTCATGACACTGCTCCTACAAAAACAGAGCTTGCAAAAACATGAGAGCACCCCAACCACGTGTGCCCTGGAAGGCCACCAGCTCACTTTCAGGAGATGCTGGGGCAGTGAATAGCACACACAGCTGCCTGTTCCCTCCTCTTCATACCCCTCACCCCCATTAACAAGTGAGCAGTTACTTGCCCATGATGATGTGTCCATCCAAAGCCCAGAAGTCCCTGAATGTGTCACACACATGAATAATTTTAGCATCCTTTCCCATCCAGGTTGAACTTTTTGTGAGTCCAAGAAGAAGTCAAGAAGTTCTCACAACTGTGGGTATTCTCAGGTCTCCATCAGGAGCAGCTCTGGGATCTCTCCAGGCTCTTACATCAGCCTTGCAGTGACTCATGCTGGCTGTCCTGTCCCTGTTGTCTGGATCATGCACCACCTGAGCAGCACACTATGCACAAGGTGAGTTGCTGGAGCACCATGCCCTCTCAGAGTAAAACCAGTATTGGGAAAGGCATTTTGTTTTGCCTTTAGATCTTTGGTCTCTGAGTGACTGAGTGGCTCTGCTCTTTGCATTCAGTTCCAGTAGTTATGTGTATCTTGGCTGGTACCTGAGCATCTCTGGCCAGATGTTCAGGTCATCTGCCAGCCACAGGCCTCTTTTGCAGACCATTCCCCTGAACAATGTGGTGTCAGAAGAAGGGGGAATTGTTTGAGTGCATGGGATTTAGGAACCAAATGTTCTTCTAAATTCTTTGTGATTTGGCAACCTAAATATGACATCCTTTTAAAAATCTCAGTGTTAGATTTCACTGAAAGCAAAATGATTTTTCCTAGAATCATAAAAAATGGAGGCCAAATGGGAGTTCTGGAGGTCACTGTTTTCAACTCCTCGATCAAGGCAGGTAATTTTAAGTGTCAAGCTCTGCTCTTGGCACAGAGCTGCTGTGGGAGAGAGCTAAGAAACCTTGAAAACGTGACCAGGAGGTTTCAGTGACCATTGAAAAGGGTCATAAATAACTGATACTAACTTCTGAATGGTCCTCTGTGGCCCAAGCTACTGAGCCCTGCTCCAGGGTCTTCTGCTGTATAAAGGGGGTTTTGATGTTTTCTGTCCTCACCAGAATGGTGTTGGAGTTTGTACAGGTGAAGTGCTGCTGATTTCCCTTTGGAGCTGCAATTGTGCAATAGTCTTTTGGAAAGCTGTTTGGGGACAGAGAATTTTCTCCTTGAATCCCAGGATCATCTAGAAAGGTGGTGTAAACACACCGGAAAACTCCTACTTCAGGCACTGATTCCAAAGGAGAGTTTGAGTTTTTTATGACATAAGGGTTTTCTTTATATTCCATTGTTATTTCCTGCTCCATTATTAGCTTGACCTTTCTCCCCATTTCTAATTTGTTCCCAACCTTCCCCTGTAAAAGAAAAAAACTCCTCTATAAAAGTTACCATGATTAACTATGATTTTTCTGCACACATCCCTGAGGATTCAATGCCAAGAGCCCTGCCATGCCCTGGCACAACTTGGCTGAAGGTCTGCATGACAGTGCTGAGGTTTGTGCTTGTGGTGTCCCTGTCCTGCCCTGGCTGAAGCACTCAGATGGGCCTGAAAGAGCATCTGTTATTTCAGCACACAGAGCTACTCGTTCAGGAGGAAGGCTGTGGTGCTTTTTATTTACAGAGAGGCCTGGCTTTGAATCCCAGAGAAATATCCCTGCAAATGGCCTGTGGCTGATGGAGGAGCTCTGTGGACACGCTCACTCATTCCCAGTGGAGACCCATTTAGGTGACAATTATCCATTACCCCTGGGATGTAGGGGGTGGAAGGAGGTGCACTTTGACATCACAACAAAGAGTACTTTATTTTTTTTTCAGTTTAAAAGTGTGTGTAACTTACCAGTGTAAATGAAGAACAAACTAGTGAAAATTCTGTGATGAAATATTTAAGTTCCTCACATCTTGTTTTTTTCATCTCTGCACTCAGAGGGACAGCAGACTATCAGAGGCTGGCTTTGTAGTGCCAGATAGCAGCAGCATTTTGTCAGCGCTTACAGCACCTCCCCGGCCTGCAGCGATCTGCTGCTGCTGCCAGCTGGGGCTGCCGAGCAGGGGGAGCCGGTGCCCTGCTGGGTCCCAGCGCTCACAGCACAGCCACTTCTTACCAGAAGCCTGAATTAATCAGCTTGGAAAATTTATTAGGTTAGCAAGGAGTGACAGTGACCCCGAGAATGAACTCTGGCAGAGGGGTTGAAAAAGAAGTTGGGCTTCTGCTTGTCCCCCAGGAGAGTTTTGAGGTGTTTTATTCAGGAAAAAGCCTGCAACAAATGGCACCACAGAATTGTGGGGACTGCTTGGGGGCTATGAATCGATGAGTGTTAAGGTTGGATTTCCAGAGACATCTGTTTATGCCATCCTCGATCCCTCTGTAAAATTCAGTGGAGACCATTTTACTGGTCCAGCTTTTTCAGTAGGTGAAAGAGAGGGTAAACAGCAGCCCTGTGGAAAGACAACTTTCAGGGGACTACAATGGATGCAGAGGCCCCTGTGGCCTTGCTGCCTGCTGCCCTGACCCTGTTCTTCAGCCAAGCTGCCCAAAGACTGCAGCAGCCAGGCTCAGTGAACAGATATGGACACTCTTTGCACAGAAGTATGATAAGATGGGAGAAAACAAATCATACCTTCCAGAGCCTTTTTCTGCAAAGTCACAGAGGCAGTTCAGAATATATCTGAACAGTCTGAACCTGAGCTTTTTTTTTCAGACGTCTAAGAGAGCTTTTCATTGATGGAGGTGTCTTGTCTCTACACGTGTGCATGGCTGCCAGCAACACAGAAAGGTTTTGCCTTTGGAGCCAGCAGAGATGAAATCCCACACAGAACAAATGAGGTGCTTGCACAATTCCCTGATGTGCTTACAAAAATTCACAGCAGAAAGCTGTCCCTCCCTGCCTTCCCTCACACCATGGCTGCAGTGCAGGCTGAGCCCATAGGCTGGGGTTGGAACTGAGGAGTGCCCCTTCCAGCCCACTGCCCATCCTGCAGCTGCTCTCCGGGCTGTGTCTTGTGTCTGGCCCGAGGATGCCAGAACAGCTTCCAGGCATCTGCCAGACACAGAGATTTCTGCTCTTTGTCTGGAGAAATGGACTGCACAGCCTGAAAGGCAAAAATCCGTTTGCTGGGATTCATGTAGTATCAAGAAACACGAGAACCTGAGAATTACAGACAGGAACAAGGAACAAAGACATTAAGTTCCCAGTCCTGATCTTTTTCTGTGCTAATACACCAGGAAGAAAACCCACAGTGACAAATGGATGGTTGAAAAAAGAAATGTCATTACACCAGGCTGCTCTATTAGAAAAACATGTCTGGGGAGGTAAAACAAAGACATGTGGCTTCTGTATCTTTGGTGTTAAATAGTCCAACTTTCACCTTCAAGGTAAAGTATTTTCTGGCTTGTAATTTGTAGTGGGTTTTTGATTTCTCAAATCAGCTTTCTTCCTTCATTATAAACATGGATTTAAAAGTAGAGAGTTAAACTATCTAGGGCTAATTCATTCCTGGAGATTTTTTATCAGGAGCTGCAGTCTTCATTATCTGAATTTTCTATTAGTTGCTGGAAGGTGTGCATTTCTCATAGAAACTACCACATGAAAATGTGAATAACACATAATAGAAAACTGAGGAGAAAAAAAGGGCTTCTGACTGTCCCTTCAAATGGAGTTTCATAGCAGAAAAAAAAAAAGCAATACCTGGTAACAAGTTTCCGGTCTGCTCAGCTACATCTGTAACATTGTCATAGATTTTGAGCTTGTTTTTTTCCTTGCTTCAATATTTTATCCTTCTGTCACCCACAAGCAGGTTCTTGAGTGACTTTTTGGGACGCCCAGGGTGGTACTGTTGCTTCAGGGCACTCACCCCCATTGCACTGTGACACAGAGACAGTCTGACGTGTCCGGGGTTGGGTGGCACTTTATGCACTGAGCTCCACCAGAAGCAAGGGAATGTGGGCACTGGTGCAACTCACCCCATCACCCACAGCAAACACAGGACTGTGAGCACTGCCAGGGACTGGTGGTGCCCAGGTCATGTGGCAGCCACAGCTGCTTCTGCAGGTGCTTTTTGGACATGGGTGAGAGTGGCCCCACCCTGGGCTCGGGCAGTGGGGTTTGAGAGAATCACAGCACATCTGCATAGTGCTGCCTCCTGCTCTGCTGCCAGACTCAGGCAGGGCATCGCTGGTCTGTCTGTGCTGCTGGCACTGGCCAAGGGGCAGGGTGTCAGAAAAGTGCTGTAAATAACCCCTTGCACACTCCAGACCCTGCCAAGGACCCTGCACCTCACACTGCTGAGCCCTGGCAGGAAAGGAGCCTGGTACCCAACCTGCAGAGCAGGGCAGGCTGAGCAAGCCTGGGCAGCAAAACTTCTGTCATCAGTGTATGATCATCAAAGCATAGCTGGCATAAGGGAGTGAGTGGGATCTTTGGAAAACTCTGGGAATTTGAGTGGTATGGGGCTATGGAGAAGAAGGTGAAATTATGTTATATCAGATTGTGCCCATGGTCACATCATGGTGCATGAATGGCTCTTCAGGAAGGAGAGAGATGTGTGGTTATGTGAGTCCTGAGGGTTTGTAATTGCAAATATTATGGATATTTTTATTGCATTAATATATGTATTAATATATCATTGACATAACATAAAATATATTAAGTAATTATATTAATATCGAGCTGGCAGGTGAGAGCTGGATGTAGAGATTAGTTCCTCCTCATCCTGCTATGTTATGCAAACCCATAGGAAAATTATTATCTCATTCACTTAATAATATATTGAATAATATCTCATACTCTCAGCTAATTATACCTGGGTCAGGTGAGTATAAATTAGTGGCTGTCATACATAGCAACCAGGTCTGAAGAGAAACAAATGTCTGATTTAAATTTGATTTAGTCCTGGCTCTGCCTCTGCAGGCTGGCACAGCTGCAGTCTTCAGCTTCACATTGCACCTGGAAGGGAGTGATGTTTCCTCTGTCCCCATAGGGAGCTGTGGGATTTAATGGATGTTTATAAGATATTTGGGAGCCACAAAGGCTGGGTACTGAAATGAGCATTGTGAGCGATGCAAAGCTGATAGACAGTTGAAGAAAATGGAAGAAAATGAATTGAAATCTCTGTGAAACAACTCCAGGCTGACCCAGAAAGACAGTATCCTCCAAACTTCACATGCTCTCAGGCAATTCCACTGAAAACATTGACTGCAAATGCCTCTGTGCTTTGTATTAATCCTCAAGGCAAAAGTAAGGTCACTGCTGCAGAAGAAGTGGTAGCATTTTCATTTTAAAACAAGCCTAGGGCTTATTGAATCTTGCTCTAATTAGGAGGTCTTTTTTTTTTTTTTTTTTTTTTTTTCCCCCTTTTTTTTTGGTCTCTGTTCTCCTCTCTGCCATGTGCTGCAAGGCTGGCTTGTTTCCTTGGCCTTGAAGTGAGGGGAAGGCTTTTGTGGGAGAATTTTAAACTTCAAAGCTCTTTTGCTTCTGGGTTGTGTTTGATGGCTGTGCACAGTTCACAGGGAGCAGGCAGTGAGATGTTGCTGAGTGGTTTAGGAGCCCTGAGAAGATGTGTCCTGCTGCCCTTTGTGCTCTACTCAGACTGTGGCCCCTCGTACTGCTCGTGTTACCAAACTGCAGGGCAGTGTGGGTGAGGAGGGTCCCTGGCTCCCTCTGATAACTCTGTGATGGTTTGAAGGCAGTCACTAAAGCTTTGTGAATCAGGACATTCTTTGCGTGAATTTTGGCTTTCAGGGTTTGAGATTTAAAAACAATGTTTGATCCCTGTTAAAATCAGGAATCAAAGGCCAAAGGAAAGCAATTTTACCAGTTCCTGCAGGCTGTGCAGTGATCAGCTGCCACAGGGTAAGCCCTCTTCTGCTGTGGTAAGAAAGACATCACTCCAGCTGGGGCTCTGGTGGATGTAAAATGGAGTTTCACTGGTGTGTTGGAAGCTTAGTTATGAAGAATTGTGCTTTCACCACCCAGGTCTCAGGCTGGAGTGAACTGGATGGTTCTGGGACACAGTGCTGTGTTCACGGGAATTTTGGGGCATTTCTTCTCAGGACTGGAGCTGATGTGGGGGTGGGTCCCTGGGACAAGCGGGGCAGGAGCAGGGCTGGCTGCAGCTGGGCTGGAGGGCTGCTGGGCCACGAGTGCACCGTGACTGATAAGCTGTGTGAATGTTACACCCAGCCAAGTGTGCAGGGAGGGCTCTCATTTCTGTCTAGGCTACTCCTTTCTCAACCCAGAATGAACTTTACAAAGTAGGAAGAGGCTCCTTTTTGGCTATCACGCTGTCATCACTCTCTCTGGGTTTTTAATTTCCTCTACCCCTGTCCCATTAACACTAGATAAGTGTTCTAGGAAGATAAAAATCAGCTTACAACTTTATGGACAATTGATTAGAAGGAGAAAAACCAGAGTGCTGAGCATAGCTGGCTCAAGCCTGCATATAACCTCTTAAAAATTATTTACTAGGTACTCAATAAAGTTTGCCAGAATAGGCTGTTAAAATTGCAGAGGCAAGAGCCTCGGGGGAGATTTCCCTGCTCCACTCTGTGCCAGCCCAGCTGTGGCTGTTGGTAGCTTTAGGAGTAAACACAGCTCCAATCGACACACAGTTGCTTTCTGTTTGCAGCAAGTTTAAATATGAGATTTATAGGCATCTCTGATCTCTTTTGATCCATTCTATCCATTTGAAGAAGCTGTGCTTTGACAAAAACCACCATATTCCCCTCTTCAGTGAAAGAATTAGAGAAAAATGCCAAGACACCAACTTTAAAAATGCTTCTGATGCCTTTAATGTTTATTTTAGCCCCTAAAAATATCTGAGGGTCTGATCCAGCAGCAGACATGGGTAAGGAAAGCAGCAGCAGATCTTATTGCACATGAGTTTATGGCTAACTTGTGTCTGTAGTGCCAGGCTCAGAGGTTATCACACAAACTCCCACCTAGAACATGAAGTCCCTGCTGGAGCCCATCTGATGTAAATACATTTGTACCAAGGCTGCTCACTCAGCCCAGGGCGTGCCATAAAGCTCTGTGCAGTCAGCACCATCATCAGCTCTGACTGACAAATGGATTTCTGATCTAATATGTGTATGTCACACGTGGATCACAGGAACTTTGAAGGCAAATGCATTCCTGGGAGCTGAGCAACTTTTGTTACAGCACAGGGTGAAAGCAGAGTGGTCCAAAGTCTCCTGTGGTTGTGGGCACTCAGCAGCTGCTGACAAACAGGAGACAAAGGCACCTCCCTGCCAATGGAATTGCTGCTGCAATTCTCTGGAAGAGGAAGCTGTGCTATGAGCAGAGCAAGAGAGAGGTTCAGAGAAGAAAATAGCATGGTCCTCTCTGAAATACTTTGGCTGAAGCCTGGGAAGCTACAGACCCTGAGTAAGGCTCAAAGGGAGTTTATTGAGCACATGGTGCTCATCATGCCAAGGCACACAGTAACCAAAGTTCTCCATCCCCACCCAAATTGTGCCTTCACACCTCTTCTGTGCAGCCACACCACATACAACTCCTTTGCCTGTTTTTAAAAGAAAACATTGTCTTGAAGGCAAAGGTGTTCATAAAGGATTTGTGCTGAGTACAAACCAGGACATGCTCAGGGTGTGGCTTGGAGGCAGCTGGTGCTGGATGATCAAAAACTTCTCAGCTTGTGGACCTTTCCCATGCTGCAGGTATTTACACAGCCAGAGTGTCATTTTGTGCTCAGTACTGAGGCTGAACAAGGCATAGCACAACTGATGCTGCTCGCTTTGTACACACAATAAACCATCAACAGATTGCTTGTATCCTTCCCTCTGTGTAATTCCACAATCCTACCCAAGCAGTCACTAATAAGCACCACAGGTAACACAGAGACTGAAGAACCCACATCATCCCTTCATATTGATGGTGCAGCATGAAAAGCCTTAATGAAATCACTGTTCTATTGGTGCAATCAGACCATGGCACATTGTCACTGCCTGCAGAGTTTTAGCAGTTAAGAGCAATCAGTTAAGTGTTAATCTTGTGCAGCACAAGAGTGTGCTTGTGCTGTGAGCTGAAGAGCAAGGGATGATGGAAGCCATATAAACAGCACCCATAAAGGCAGCAATAATAACCTGGTGCAGCTTTTTCAAGATAGTGGTATCCTCTGTAGCCCAGCTTCTTCATCCAAATGAAATTCTATCACATGAAATCCATTGGAAAGCTCATGACAACCCTAAACTCACATAATTGTTATGACTCATTAATTTGGTTGTGTTTATTTAAATTGGCTGGTGTGTTCTTAAAATACGTAATCTAGCATTTTAAAAAAACATCTGATTGCTTCATGGAGCTTTGAATGGCTCTAAGTGAAAACTGCTCTGTTGCTCATTTGTCTTTCTCATTGGAATGCAAAGGATACCTCAAAAATTAACCGGACTGGAAAGGTGTTTAATTTATGAACCAAGACGTAGTTCTAAATAGTGCCTAATTAAATTCATTGATGACCTGGCACGTGATGCCTAGCTTAGCCTGGGCATTGCAAACCATTAGTAAACACTTTAATTGTAATAATTGCCACTGGCAGTAATTATTTTCAGGAAGGCAGCTAATTTCAATCAGCAGAGGGAATCTGAAAGGTGAGGAGCACTATTCCTGTCTTTCTGAAGTACCAATAAAAGCAGCTGCACACCAGTGTGCCAAATACTGGGCACTGCTTTGGAGGAGCAAGGGTGAGGTTTGAAGCTGAGGACACACTCCCAGGAACTTGAACCCACCTCCTTCAGCAGCAACCCCAAGGGCAGGTCGAGAGGGAGTGATGGAAGGTGCTGCCAGCCCAGAGGCTGCAGGACTGGCTGCTTTTGGGAGATGTGTGTGCACGGCACTGGCAGGGGGATGTACACACAATGTCCTCCCTGTTATTGCCGTGGCTGAGGTGCAATGGCTGCCTGAGCTGTCTCTGGTTCATTATCTGGGCTGGGAGCCAGCACCCTGCCACGCTGCCCAGGAGGCTCTGCCAAACTCTGAGGGAGCTGTTTAGGCTGGCCTGAACCACCTCCATGCTCGATTTCTGGAAGATGGAAAAAACTGGACCCCTGTCCAAAAATTGAGAGTTGAGCATGGGATTGTTGTCAAATGCTGTAATTAGACGCAGAGCTGTAGACAAGGAATAAAATACACCATTATTTCTTTGTTAAATTAACTTTTGCACCAAAATCTTGTGATGCTCACTGGGAAGATGTCACTTGTAATTTTTTTTTCTGGTGCACTCAGCATGGTTCCATCTTACAGGCACTTTAGCACTGAATTAATTACTACATTAATGGATGTCTATAGTCCATTAGTAAATTAAGACCTGATGCTAATTCTCTTGGGGGGGAAAGAGAGGGGTGTCTATTTAGTACCAAATCATTCTGTTCGTTGCCAATGGACTCTAAATGTTCAAAGGCAGGAAGGGAAGTACATCAAAGACACTTTAACTTGAAAAGCATAGGGGAAGCTGATCTCCAGGCCTGTCCATGTTACAGACTGTACAGCAGCAGATAAATTAGCTTTGAATTTATAATCAACCACATCACTAGGGAGAGGGTAGGGTGAACCTCTACCACCAGGCATTTTCTTCAAATAGCACCTGACCATGCAGGTTTTGGAAGGGCACAGGTAGCCTACAATTTTGTGGAGATATCAATTTAAATGAGTGAGTTTGTTCCTGCCCTCTCTCCAAATCTGACAGACTTGATCAATCATCCTTGAACTCCAAAATAAATTTAGGAGAAGCCAGCAACACAAGGGCAAAGAAAACAAAGACAGGAGTAAACACAACATTGTTACAATGGGCAGAAGTCTGCTTTGGACCCTGCCCAGAGGTCCCTGAGTCCTGAGCTGGTGTGTTGGTGTCAGGAGTGCTGCTGTTGTTCTGGTGGGGTTGGAGGTCACCCCATGGCAGTGGCTGCAGTGAACGTGCCCAGCTTTGTGTGGCTGTGCTCTGCTCCAGCCCCTCTCCCTGCCTTGGGAATGTGCAGCCCTACCCCAGGCTGCACAGCTTCCTGCTCAGGGGATCCAAATAACTTCTCCATGCTCCAACCCACTCCTGCCAGAGCACTGCTGCCTTCTCTGCACTAGGAATGCAAGCCACGCTCATGCATTTCACCTTTAATAGTATACAAAAATGAAATTTGTTCCGTAAGGGAGGAAGTCACAGTCCAAAAACTGTTCATGTGGGTTTTTCCTCTCTGCCAGCAAAAATATAGCAGTTAATTAGGCTGGAAAACCCAAAGGAAAGTGAATTCCAATGGCCAATCATGAAGTGGCATGGAAAGTATCTCCATGACAACAGAAATTTATAGCACTTCAATTTTAATATATCAAAGGATAAGGGTAATTTCACAGGCACTGTGCAGAAGATATACCCCTTTCTCCCTCTCTTGATAGTCCCTGGATTAAATAGGAGCCATGTTAGTGTGATCCCAGATGTGGCAGTGAAAACAACATTATGAAACCTGAAAGTTCTGAATGCAAATACTCCACCAAGGTGAAAACTGACTCTGTTGTGTAGGACAAACATTTGGGCTTTTCTTTTGTGAGATACTGCAGTATATCATAGTCCTTTCTTCACATATTTTAGTGCTACGTACCTATTTAACAACTCAGGACTCAGCTTGGTACACGAGGCACAAGGAGATGCCAGTTCCCATCCTAAGAGCAGAGTCCTCCTCTTGCAGAGGTTATCAGTAATTGCCATCTTCTGATGTTGCTGTTTTATACCCCATAATGAATTCCAGGGTGCAAAAGAGAAAAGAAAGGAAAAGATGAGTTCAGAGTTCATCAATATGTATCCCAAAGTCTGACCTACATTTTCTCCTCATGAGGAGCAGGAGAATTATGCTTCCATCTTAAATACTGTATTCAGTGTATTTTGTAAATGTATCCATGGGCATGAATATCTCTTGTAGGAAATGTCTTGTATTTTGTAGCAGATGAATCATTTAGACATCCATATTTCATTGGTGATTTCACTAAAATTAATCTATTTGTATTGTAATTTAAGAATCATACTTAAGAATAAAACTTAAGTATGATAGTATTGGCTGTTGGGAATATTTACCTTTTTTTCTTTTAAATCCTAGCAGAAAATAAATCACTTTTGATCCGATTTGATAGGATGTTCCTGCCCATAAAAGAGCATCTCACGACTTCACCTACAAAGAGCTCATCTCTCATTTTCACACACTTGAGAATGTTTTCTGTGGCTCCTTCCAACCAGCCATGCCTTGGACTTGGCCTCTTGGGCAGAGCTGGCTGGGAGTGCTCAGGGAGAGATGTGTGTCTATAAATATATGAAAATGGCAGGGTGAGGAATCACAGCCTTCTGCTTTGTTTTCTGTAATACAATATGGAAAGTGCTAACAGGATTAGCCTTTTGTGATGAGTGATAACAATGTATTAAAAACAAATGTTAATAGGCAGCATGAAATCACTAACAAAGTAGAAAATTGCTAATAAAATTCAATGGACCTAATTTAAACTTTGATAATGTATCTAGCCTTGAGAGCCCTTTTCCACAGAGCCAGCAGTGAGATGGTGAAAGAGAAAGATTTTTGGTGCAGAGTCCAAGGCTGCCACGCTTCTGAATCCTTACACTGCTTTTGCTGCTGCAAAGTGACCCCTGGCAGCTGGAAAGTGAAAATTCCCAGGCTTTCAAACAATCCAAGAGGGGCTGAACACTGTCTGAATGTGTTACCTGTGTGGAAACCAATGTGACCCAGTGCCCACCCAACCCTCCCTGTGACACGGGGCTCTCTGGTGACAGAGTGCCAACAAGAATGGGTGGAAAACAGATTTGGGGCACATTTTGTTCACTTCTGTGTATTGCCCTGGACAGCTCTAAAATTATCCAGGCTCCCAATGAATCTGCCGAGCTGGGAGGAGGAATCAGAAATCTGGGTGATCTGGGGGTGAGGAGACTGGGGTCAGAGCAGGGTGGGACCCGTGGGGAGCAAATAGCTGATGGCTGCCCTGCAACACCCTGGGTTCTAGCTCTGCAGGGCATCTGGGCTGGCTTTGTCCTCTGGCCGTGATATAACTGCTTCAATCTTCAGAAAATTCCATTATTAAGAAAATAAATGGATTCAAAACAAGCCCGGTTGGAAGGAAGTGAGAGCAAGGGCAGAAAGATGAGACAAAGGAAAGGAAAGGAAAATGATAGAAGCGGACAAAGGAATCTAAAATGCAGAACAAATAAATTAATTGGATAAATAGTAGGACAAAAAAAGGCAAACCAGAAGAGAGACCCATGTCCTGTAATAACTCTTTCATAACTACTCAGATTAAAGGAGAAAGTAGAGATCAAATGAGCTAATTTAAGCAGATGCCAGACTCAGAGGATAATGTGAACCTTAATTACTTACTCTTATTTTGCCTTCTCTTCTTAACTAAGTGAATTTCCCAGACAGTATTTTTGAGTTTTGCCAGACAGGAACCCAACTGCACGTTTCAACCAAGGGCTTTGGCAAGGTCCTCTTCCTCAGCACGTTCTTCTTTCTGTTTTTCCTCAGATTTAATAATTTTCCAGCCTGGCCCATACTTCTACCTGCTCCCATAATGAAAATCACTTTAAAAGTATTTATGAGCAGCCCAGGGAGTGGCTCAGATGCTGTAAGGCCCTTCTCCCCTCTCAGCTGCGATGTCCTTTGCTGTTCCTCCGTGTTCCTTCACCTCATCTCATCCCCATGGCTGTAGACAAAAGTCCTGCCACTGGTTCTGCTATACCAAATTTTTGAAAGCTTTTAGGAGCACTTTGCAACATTTTCCCACTCAGGTTTGGGCTTTCATGTACTTCCTCAATGTGGGATGCTTGTGAACTTGGGGTCATTTCAGAGGGATTTGAATCCCCTGGGATACTTCTTTTCCTGCACTGTGAGTTCAACATTTGCAGCTGTGGGGCCACCCCCAAGGACTGGGGGAGTTCAGTTCTGAGGAATGTCCATTGCCCACATCACACTCTAGACTGAGCTTCTTTCTGCTCCATATGAATTTTCAAGATGTTAAAGAGTCACTGCATCTCCACGGGAGTAAATGGGAAATGTATGTCAAGTGAGGTACAACAGAAAATTACATTTTTAATAGGTTTGCCTTGTAAAAGAGTAATCAGCCCACTGATAAGATATAATGGCTTGGGACCACAGAAAAGATTCAAGGAAAGGCAGTGTTTTCCTTTTGTCTCACAAGTGACTCTCAGCTGAGAGAAATAACACTTTTTGTGGAGCAGCAACTATAGCAACAGGAGGATTTGACTGGGTAGAGGTCAGAGAGTATAAGCTGTTTTTCACTGCTGATTTTAACATGCCATCCTCACAATTGGCTATTACTTGTGGTGTTAGGAGCCCTTTGTTGAGATTATATTTCATCCGATGCTACAGCAGCGCTGAATAATTAAAGCTGTCAGCACAAAAATGAACTATCTATACACCTTTGAGAACAGCTCCAAAATAATTTGATGTCCCAGTTATCACAAGAAAATTATCGACAAAAGAAGCCATCCACAGGGCAGGAAAAAAATATACTTTGAGAGCATCTCTGTGTATTTTCCACATCATATTGCCTAGAACATTGTTACCAAAGGCAGTCACATGAAATTCCCTGGTAACTGCAGTTGTGTGGTTTCTGTAAGTGTGTTGGGGGTAAAATTCATGCACCTCCCATCAGAGCAGGAGAGCACAAAGCAGGGGTTTGAAGGTGAGGCAAAGGGGTGTTCCTGTACCCAGCCACAATGCTCATTACCCCATTGGCTTTTAGGAGGGAAAAGGTACATGACACATTTTCATCTTTATGTCCCAAGCTGTGGCCTGACCTGCTGTGATGCTTTGTGGGTGTTGTCAGATCTGTCAGATCTATCAGTTCAGAGCCACCTGTGTCCCACCAGGATGCAGACACAGGAAAGGCTGAATGCTGTCCCTCCTCTGTTCTTCCCCACCGAGCACACCTGTGAGCACTCTAAGATCCTTTTCTGTTATGCTGTGAGTACAACTCTCGTGTTATTTTGGAAGGGTGGGGCAGTACTGGGAATACACAGCTTGCTTTGCAGCCACAGTAACAGTTAGAGTATAAAAAACATTGGCACAGGCTTATCCAGACAGGAAATTCAGGGGGAACAAAGCAAAAGCAGCAGCACTTTCCCTGGGGATGGATGGGCTGTGGGGGCTGTTCATTCATCACAGGCCGGGTGTTTGCTCCAAGTGTGCTTCCTGTCAGGCTGTGCTGACAGAGGGATCCCACTGCCATTCATGGATTTCTACAGCTATCAAGGTCTTACTGTAACAGAATCATGCCACAAACCCCCTCCCTCTCTGAAATTCCTTACTGACGTTAACACAGCTCCGTTATTCCAAGCACTCAAAATCTCAGTGCACAGGTCAGTACAACAGGCTCCAGCTGCTCATATTGTAGGACTTCTTCAGAATTGTGTGACAAATGTGCAGCTAAATAGAGGAAAATACAGTGGCAGTGCTCTCTGCATAACGTTCTGGGGCTGGCAGAGTTTTCCCAGGGCTGTAAGGATTGGCTTAGCTTTGCCATAGCCTCCCACAGAAATGCTGTGCAGCTTCCTTTTTTCATTACACCTGTCTTTTTAGGTCCTCTGCATCATAAAGGAAATGGGTGCCCTATGTGGTTCTGTACAATAATATCCCTGTAGCTCATGCTGAAGTTGAAGATAAACCCTTATCTTCCCCGGGTTTCTTGCACGAAGCTCCACAAATCCTGAAGCCATTAAACACGGCCTGACTTGGAGCTACTCACATATTCAGTCACACAGGTTTGTCGAGAGGCATTGAGCTGCTCAGAGGCACAGAAACCTGGGTAATACCTGCTTGCAATTACGTGTACTAATTTGGCACATAGCCCAGCAGGAGAGCTGCCCTTTGCACCCACCAGAGCCCCGTGGATGTCACTCCTCTGTGCATGTGCTGTGGTTCAGCCCCGCAAAGGCACTCACTCTCTCTCTCTGCCCCAGAGTGATAGTGGGGCAATCAAAAGGGTAAAAGTGAGAGAACTCGTGGGCTGAGATAAAGGCAGCTGAATAGGTAAAGCACTCACAGCCGTCAGTGCAGCCCTGTGCTGAAGAAGGGCAAGAATATTTTGTCTCTAAGGCCAATGGAAAGAGCAACTTCCCCAGAAGCCAGAGCTGCTGTAGGTTGTCCTTTTGCTGGAAACTTAGTTTTATCTATGTTGAGCTTGGGAAGTTATCACATGCCCAGAGGTTGGGGTGGCTTTAGAAACAAGCCTGTTTGTGTTTATGCACCACATGGAACAGTTTAATATTTGGGTTTTTCATGAAGCCTCATTGTCTGTTTTTAATAAAATGGCCTGCAAGCAGTCAGATTTGCTCTTGCATAGGGGAATAAATGATTCAGGCTTTTTAGGGGTCTCGTTCCTTCAAGGCAGACATAATAAGATGCTTTGCCCCCTGTTTTTGCTTAGGGCTTTATTTCACTCTCTCTATATATCCATATGTATATATATATATATGGATATATTCTGCACTATATACAGAGTGTAGAATAAAGTGTGTGTGTGCACGTGTATGCAGCTGGAGTCTGGAGACAAATACATCTATACATAAATACGTGGAGTTCCACATATAAATTCACAGAGTTAATCCCTTGGTAGGGGCATTGAGGTGTCAGAAGACTTTGCCCTTGGTGTCAGTGTGTCCTGTGGAGGAGGCAGCCAGCAGCACACAGGGCTTGCCCGAGGCTCCTGTGGGCACACAGAACTGGGATGGAGCCCCAGGGTTTGCTGCTTTTGCTGGGAGAAGCTCACAAGGTGCAGGAGCTGAGCCCTGGGGATAGGACTCAAATCCCACTCCCTGTTCCCAGTGCTGCCTTGCATTCATTGATGTTTAGCTTGTGAATCCTGCCCTTTTCTTCTCTCCTGCCAGCCTTTCAGGTTTATTGTGTTTCTTTGGCTTACCAAGGCCTTACAGCAAAGCCCAGCTCCTTCTGAACAGATGTGAAGTGCACTGCAGATGAATGTTTGGTGCATTTAGGTTATGCCTATCACTGGCACTGGCCTGGCTGTGTCCCCAGCACGGCCACTGCCCATGGGGCACATCCATCACTGCCTGTGCAGTGGGAATGGCAGTGCTGCTCCTCCCTGCTGCCCTTCTTCCCCATCCTGGAAATCACTACACCCTGCTCATCCACACACTGCTGAGAATTGCCAACTGAACCTCCAACTCTTGAAAAAGGACATCATGTGCTTCTTTCTCCCCATTTAGATCTCTTGCTCAGTGCAATTCATCTGTCCCCCTCTTGGCATTTAGCCATTTTTGGGGTTTCTATATTATTAAGTTGTGTTCATATTGCGTTGCTGCATTCTGCTGCATCCTTGGAAGTGATGCCACTTGCAGCAAGGACAGCAGATAGACAGAATATTATGTAAAGAAAATTAATCCTCCTGTGGTGGGAGTTCCTCAAAATGGCAGAAAATCAAGGCAATAAATTAAGTGCCTAAATATCTGCATCAAAGTCTAAACCTGCAGGGCAGACAGAAAAGGCACATATTGTTAAATCTCCCATTTTTTATTGCTTTATCAGACAGGGCCATTATTGCATTGTAAAGGATATATACTTTCTCCCTCATGAGGAGGAGAGAACTGTACAGCACCAGTAAATCAGGTTATAAATTGCTGAGATATACAAGGCTTGATTCTAAGCCCACTGGAGTTGAGGTCCAGGCTCTCATGACTGAGAAGGTGTGCATTTGGTCACACTTTTGCCCCTCTCTCTGTATTTCCAATTACCCAGGAGAAAATAAAACATTTCAAGCATTACAGATGGTGTTGTTTAAGGAAGTAGGGGCCAACTTTTTGGTTGTAAATAGGGATTATTTGGGAAAAGCAGTGGACAGTGCATTGTTGATGGGATGTTGAGGCTGTGTCTTAGCTTTGGGGATGTCCCAAGCACAGCAGTCTGACCCTGAGTGAGCAAGCCTGCTGCAGCTGCAGTACTTGGAAACAAATGAGGGACAAATTCATTCCTGCTGTCTCTGATGTGAACAATCTGAGGAGGAAAATAATCAGCAAATTTTACAGTCAGCTATTCTGCTCTAGAAATACAGAGGAAGCCACAGCAGTGAGTACCTCACACCCCTCTGGGGCTTTTCCCCTTTCAAAATCATGTAGGGTGGTCAAAAAGTGAAGGCAGGGTCCTGTCTTCTGTGAGCTGACACACTGTGAGAAACCCAGTGTTATGTTCTGTGCATTTAGGGGATGCATTTCCATCTACATTTCAATCTAGATAATGTGAGGCTCTTGATCAGACTGACCTTTCAGTTTAATGTTTAAATGGAGAATAATAAGATATTTCTGTGACTTAACATGGGGGGAAAGAAAAGGGAAAATAAACAGCCAACAGTTCCCATTTGGATCAAACAGGATTATTTTTTTTGTCAGATTGAAATTAAAATTATGTTTGTCTGGGGTTTGTTTTTCTTGGTTTTTTTGTCTTTTATCCTTCCTTAAAACAGACATTAAACTCGATTCCAAAGGAATTTACTTTAGAACCCAGCAGCAAGGTTAAAAGCTGAGATATTGTGTGTTTTACCTGAAGAAAGAAATGTTCCTGCAGTGCTGTTGAGGCTGAGAAGCAGAGGTGTGCTGGAGTTGAACTGCACTGCTCACAAACCCTGAGCAAGCACATGAGCCCTGCCCAGGCTCCTGCTCCAGGGGCCTCTGTCCATCCCTCAGCTGCTCACAGCTCTGAGTGACCAGGACTGACCCCAGCCAGAGGCCACTCCTTGCCATGGGGAATTCATCTGCTTCATTTTGATTGTTGACACCAAGAAAGCCTCATTTCCCCCCAAAAGTCTAGCAGGGAAAAGCCACAGCTCTTTGTGGCCTTGTGTGAGAGGCAGGGCTGGGTGCTGCTGGGTGTGCAGGTAAATAGGACTGGAGAAAACTGAGCCATGGAACCTGCTGGGGGTTTGGACTGTTTTCAAACAATGGACCTTTGAATGTTGGTTAAATCCTTATAAAATGGTGCTGAGCCAAGTCCTGTTTCTCTGAATGGGAAAGCCTCAAGGTTCATGGAGGAATGTAATTTGTCATTATTTCTTTATATATATCTTCCCTCTCTTTTATTCAGGATTGAAAGATCTAGTACAAATTGGACTAATTTTTTGCTCTGCCCTCCAAAAGATATTTTTGTAATAAGGAGAGCATTAGGTATAGGAAGTCAGTGATGTTTTGCTACAAACATATCTGCCTACAAAGAATGTACTGAGGGTAAAAGAGTCCAGCAGAGTTAGATAGAGTGAGATTTGATGTAGGGGGCTAAAACCTCCACAGTTACCAGCTCAAGAGAAAAATAATCCTCTTTTCCTGCTCTGAGCAGCCGCCCAAAGCTTTTCTGGGAGCCTTAGGGGCACTGCTGGTCTTAGGGGCTGCTTCTCAGTCCCTGAGATGGTACAGGTGTTACACAGTGGAAAGGACAGATTTTGGCTATCTGAAGGAATGTAGGACTGATTTATTCCATCTAAAATATTTTTGGGGTATGCACAGAGCTGGGCAGATCTCCAAGGGGAGCATTACTTCATCTCCTGTGTTCCCCTGTCCCTCCAGGCACCCAACCCTGAGGCTACCCAGGAAAAAACTTAGAAAATGCCATTCTTCTTTGGGGAACTTTATTTTGACTGTGTCCTTAAATGGAAAGATTTTGAATCAAAGCTATTTCCACAGGAACCAAGAGTTCAGGGTGTTTATTTATCTCCTTGTCACTAATAAAACCAAATTGCCTGTTAAAAATAGTCCTTGTGCCTTATGCAAACAGACAGGGGATGATGCAGCAGGCAGGGAATGAGACTGGAAAATGAGCAATCCCAAAATTACTTCTCCATTTGCCACAAGGTTTGGGAAAGGTCTCAGGTCTCTGCTTTGCCACGTGAAGCCTTGGAGACACAGCATCCTCCTGCCAGGAGGTGTTTGCTGCTGCCTGGGATGTACCAGCCCTGGAGTCATTCCAGGCAAGCAGGCTGGGAACCACCTGTGCTTTCATGCAAACACTGTTAGTGCCAAAACCTCAAATAGGACTTGGGGTCCCAGGATGGCAATCTACTGAGGAGCTGATCCGTTGAATCTAAGAATTCCTGGGAAAACCAGTCATTTATTTCTCATTAGATGTTATATTTTATACCAGACCCTCCTGTCAGACCCAACACAAGGCACATATCTCAGGGAGTGCTGGGGCCACTCCTGGTGCAAAGAGCTGAAGAGAGGAACCACAGAGCCCCTTCCCTTCCCTTGCCAGCTGCACCCTGCTGACAACAGCCACAGTGTCTCCAGTGGGAGAAAAAGCCAAAATCACTCCACGGGCTGGAGAAACCTAATGGGTTATTCAATATTTGTGTAACAAGCTGCAACCAGGAGAAGTAGCAGGGCTGTTGCATCACTCCCAGGAGATGAGGATGGATGGACTCCCGTGGCAGTGGGAGCTGCAGCTCAGCCAGTGCTGGCCCCAAGGAGGCAGCGGGGGCACCTCTGGGTCTGCCAGCCACAGATCAAAGGTCCAGGTAAAGCTCCAGGTGGGTCAGGAGAGGAGGGAGGCTCAAAGTGCAGGAACAGGAGAAAGGATGGGACAAACCCGGAGAAACAGCATGGCCTGAACCCACACATCATCTTTCACTTCTCCCAAGTAACATTCGTTTTCTAATGTTTCGTTTATGCCCAGCTAAAGTAACGCAGGCCCCTGCAGGGACGGACGGGAAGAGGCAGTGCTGGAGCACATGGAATACATGAGGGAACTACTACACAGGCTTGCATTTGCAAAATGCTTTTAAACTGCAAATTTGTCAGCATATAAATGCAGCAGTGAAAATCAGTAGGAATAAAACAGCAGCAGGAAGCTGTGGACATGACCAACAACTGGTCTGGAATGACAGAACCCTTCATCTTTATCCACGGATCTGATTGTGTCTCTGATGGCATCCATGTCACAGAGACCTTCTGAGGGTTTTTCTCGTGTGACACAGGCATCACCCAAAGGACTGTCACCATTTCAGAGACAGCAGTGCCTTTCCCTTTCCATATATGTGTGTCCCCAGCATGCTCCAGCTCTGTCCCCACTGCAGGCAGGAAAGCCCTGAGGCAGCACATGGGGCACATGCTAATATTTATCACTTTGCTGGTATTGATTACCCCCTCAGGGACTTACAAATAATTCAGTCTGAGTAACAGCATCCAGGGAGAGCAGCTGCAGTGACTGGTGATGCACCAGACCTGAGAGAGAATAAAAGAGCCCTCCCTGGAAATTTTCATGCATGGACAGGTGCTCTGCTGTGTGGGTGGACATATTTCACCACCCTTGCCATGCAGTGATGGATGGGTGACAAAACACCTCCAAAAAAGTCAGAATAAGAAAGTTACAGCACAAAAGAGCTTTACATGAGATTTCCCTTAATATGAAGCAAAACCTAGTGCAGAACGGGGTCACCACCCTGGGCTCTGGCTTTAGGAGCACAGCCTGGGGTCCCTGGCCAGCAAAGGCTTCTTTCCCTTCTGACATATTCTGATGCTGCAGCTGATTCCCCAGTTAGGTTTGGAGATGACAGTGCTGTCACTCAGCTGTGCTTTTTTGTAGTAGTTTAAAAGTCAGATAGCAAGCAAAGCTCCCAAGCTCCTGATGACACCGGGCTCAGGAGGGAGTTTTCTCACCAGAGTATTGAATGATGTTCTGCTAGAAAGCATGTATTAAAACCCAGGTCTCCAGGTAACTCTAGCCCAAAGTTTGCTGAAATCCAGAAGAAAAGTGGATTCCTTGGAATTATATGTTGGTGAAATATTCTGTGGGGTTGAGTGAAAGTAAAGGAGTTTTTCCTAACATGATCAGAAATGTCACAGAGAGAATTTCATACCATTCAAAGTCATTCAGCTTAACAGCACCTGCATGAGAGGGCATCTGAACCCTCATCCACCAAGAGTTGAGCCCATACACCCTGTATCACCTTTTCCCACTGAGCTTCCAGAGAAAAAGTATTAAGAACTAGAGAAAACCAAACCAAACCAAAAATGCCCCAGACTTACAGACCATGCTCTCCCTCTAGCACACTCTTGAGGTGATTTTATTAGCCTTTAAGGAACTGTGTCTTACATTTCCTCCATCCCTCCTCATTTATGAATACTCTAGAAGACCTTCCAAGGTTAGTTCAAAGCCCTTCATCAGCCCTGGGCATGGACAGGAACTTTCACAGCACTGTGGTTCTTCCAGCATGTCAGAAAAAATTCCTTTAAACGTCCCCCTGTGTAACTCATCTGAATTAGTCCTGCTGCTCATTGTGGGAGGAGAACCACTTGCAAAGCAAGGAGTGAATCACTTGAAAATGAATATTAAGCTCGTTTGGAAATGAAACCAAAAGAACTGAGTCAACACAGACTCTCCTCCCCGTGGGAGACAGAGCTGCTTTGGATGGCAGCAGAAATCCCCTTATCACAGCCAGCACTGGCCACAGGCACGTTTGGTGTGCGCAGCGTCCTCGCCCAGCCCGGCTGCAGGGTGACCACGGTGGGTCAGGGGCTGCAATGGCCATCCCTGCCATCCCTGCCATCCCTGCCATCCCTGCCATCTCTGCCATCCCTGCCATCCCTGCCATCCCTGCTAGCCCTGCCTGGGCTCTCCTGGCACCACACTGCAGGGCTGAGCTGAAACAAAGTGCTCTGTCTTCCACTGTGCTCCCAGGGGCCGTGCCCCCGCCTCCCTGACAGGGGGAATGAATGAATCTTGCCTGTATTTCCCTTGGCTGTGGCAGCATCAGGCAGCTCCAGAGCTCTTGTTCATCCCCATCCAGACACAGTGGGGCAAGGCAGGATCCCTCCTGCTCCAGGGTGTGTGTGCTGTCACCCTGCCAGGCTTTCTGGGCTGCCCAGGGGGCTTTTGGCAATATTTGGTGGTTTTCCGTGGGAGCTACTAAATAATCCTTGGGTTTCTATGGAGCCACACTACAAAACAGGGATGAACTCGTCAAAAGACACAAACTATACTGTAATGTAATATGGACATGGAAAGGGGCCAGGCTCAGCTCTTCTTTTCACAACAATTTGAGTTATTTCAATGTATTTTTAATAGTTACTGCTTTTTTGTTGTTGGTTCAGCTGAATCCATCTAAAATAATAAAATAATTAGAGGGAGAAAAGGAAGTTAAAGGTGGTCAGAAACCTAGCCAAAACATTAGGCAAATAAAGAAACCCAGCCTGCCTGTGGGTGAGCAGCAGTATTTGGGGTTAATGACACTCTTTGTCCAGACTGGAGCAAAGAAAAGGAAATTCTCAAGACTTAAAAATATTGCTGTAATGTGAATCACAGTTCTCAGCCAGCTCTTGTTCTGAAGTTATTTATTTGCCATGACTAATTTGCAGTTTCAAATGCGGTCATCGCCTCACACGTGGCAGTGCCTGGGCTCTCTGGGCACTGGCACTGGAGGCACTTGGAGCCCAGCAAAGGAACTCTGCTGGTTCCCATGGGCAGTGCCAGCCCAGCTCTGCAGCCCAAAACCAAAAACCATTAACACTGAGTTTCTAAAATGCATTTCCCAGGCATGCAGGGATGCTCACCAACCAACATTAAAGTGCAGACTCAGACCACTGCCTCACTATTTCTCATCTTGCCCTGGTTTTTTTTTCTGTTTTTCAATTAGTCAGCCCAGAGATGCAGAGAAGCCAAATGTCTTGACAGCACAGAGGTAATTTGGGAAGGGCAGGTGGGCTGCAAATCTCCCAGCACCAGGGCCAGCCCTTGGCTCAGTTCTGCTGTTGCCCCTGGTTTTAGGGTAAATACATTGTTAAGTTTGTTCAGCCAACCATCACTTCCCATTTTCCATGCCCAGACAGCAGGATGAGGCAGGCAGCACTTCAAACAGGTGGTTTAAGGGTTCTCCCCACCCTAAATCTCCTCTATGGGGTGAAGGTCCTGATGCCCCTTTCCTAGAACAGACAGTCTCTCCATCTGCCTTTAATAGGGATGAGAAAGGGGGGCTTGGGGGGATTCTGGGTTCATTTTTGGCAGTGCCACTTTCAAATTCCTTTAGTTCTGTGTGACGCACATTGGGCATGAGCTGAGATGCACCAGGCAGAGAGCTGGGCTAAAAATAAACCCAGAGTGTCGCTGCTGTGTTAGTCCCCTGTTGATATTTCTTGGTTTGTTTTATGACATCTTCAAGACCAGTCAAGTGTGGGGGGAAAAAACAAAAAAGAGAGAATTTTTTGCTTTTTGAGGCTGGATTAAGAGCAAGCCGGTACAAATCATGTCATTTCACTGAGAGGATTCAGAGCATTACAGTCACTGTTTCACTGGTTCACACTCATGCTGATGCATTCTAAATGAGAAGTATACAGCTTGTGTTAATTCTTAATGCATTATTGTATTGACACCAATTTAACTGATGTTAATTAATGAAAGGAATGGACAAATTAAATCAGCACTTACCCATCAATGTGAAAGAAAGGGGCTGTGTTGCAGGTTGGAGTCAGCAAGTAGCTGAGTGCTGGCTCCCCAAAGAGAGACTGGGGAATGTGAGGTGTTGATCCAGTGGACCTCAGGTCGGAGACTTACTGGATCTATGGAGGGAAGGACTAAATCCAACAAAAAAGCTTCTAAGCAGGGAATTCAGGAAAGAAATGCATGCTTTTAAATGCATTTGGACATTGCATCAATTGCCTGGGGGGTGTAAGGTCTCCGTAGTGAGCAAGGCACAGCTGCATCCCCACTCTGAGATGGGTCACAGTGGTCCCTGGACTGTCCCTCCCCAGGGACACCTGCCTCCCCCATGGCTGGGCTGGTCCTGCTGTGGCCAGGCTGCTGGGAAGTAGCTCACAGCACTCTTTCTTCTTCACTTGAGGCAAAAAGTAATTTCTTCCTCTGAAGGCCAGGGCTGGAGCCATCCTCTGCTGATGAATGCAAACCATCAGTGAGCAGTAATGGAAAATTGGGGATGATGTGGCAGGCAGTGGCTTGCTTTCAAGGCACCAAAAAGGCCCTTTTAAATTTAAATTTAGCAAAGAATTTAAAGCACATATAGGCAGACTCTATTAGAAAGTGAAATATTTGATCTTGGCTATTAATCTGTTATAAGAATATTTCACATTTCCTTGCCATGTGTATCCAGTGATAGACTTTCATAAATGAGATCACATTAAAATGTACTTTATGTTTCTAGTCAAATCACTTTTATTATTATGCAAGTCCTAGTTAGGGAAAAAAAACAATTACAGAAGCAGACTAAGAAGAGCACATTATTTTAACTCATTTATACAAGTGAAATACTGCTCCTACTTGAAGACTGTACAATGTGCATTACTAAACACCTTAGGAAGAGGTTGCTCCACTGCAGCCATACTACAAGATTTGGGATAATTTATGGACAGTGGAAATGCAAATAGAGTCTAAAACAGCTCATGTGGCGTGGGGTGTGGCTATGTGTATATACATATGCATTTTTATATGGAGTATATTCATACCAAAGTACTACATTTGGCCTCTGTCTTACTGAAATCAAATATATTTTATGGATGGCCCATAATTAATGTGAGCTGTCACTCCTGACACACTGCACCACGGGCAGACCAGCATTTTGGGAAGTTTCCATGTGGCCAGGGAGGCTGGGAGGCTCTGTTGCCCTGGTGCTACCTGAGGACATGTGCAGGGCTTGTGTCAGCCCAGCTGGGCCAGTGGCTGAGGGCTCTGCTGGAGCCATTCATTCAGAAAAGAGACCACTGGAAGCCTGGAACCAGCACAGAGCATCATGATGGATGTTTCAGGGTGAGAAGGAAAAAGTGTTTTACATTTTATAACTCTGGCTGATTAGGCACAAATGTCTGTTTGAAACCTTCAAATGTGGGCACCCAAACCGTGTCATATTCCTGCCACTTTTCAATGTCTTTTCATTTCCATTCAAGCAGCCTGACAGAGACCCAGCAGGGGCCACAGCATCCTCTGTCATGAGGATGGAGCAGAAAGCTTTGCTTCCAGATTCACCAGTGCTACGGACCCAAATGCTTTCCCAGGATGGGACAGCCACGGTGTACAGTGAATGTGTACATTGGCATCCTGCTTTAGCTGGAAAATCCAATCTGGGCTCTTCCAGAAGAGGGTGCAGCTCAAGGCTTAAATCTGCAAAATGCAGTATAGTTTTGGATCACATTAATACTATTAATAAATTAACCTGAAACTCCTTGCCCATGAATTTATTAACCTGGCATGATTCTGTGCTGATTGAGAGCTGGCCAGAACAAACTGGTGTTTGGCAATTTACTGCAGGACATGCAGTGTCTGAGCCTTGTCCTGCTGGACTCCCCTGGCTCCAGCTTCAGCCCTGCCCCACCCGGGTGGGACTCACCGTTGGTGCCTCAGCTGTGCCCTGCTCAGAGCCCTGAGGCCAGGGCAGGGAGCAACCCACGCCAAAGGGCTGATTTGGCACCAGAATAACCACAATCATCTTTGCTAGAAGAAAAAAAATTGCCATCCGTGTCGGGTTTTAACTATTGTATACCCTCACACATGTCCTGTTTTTTAATCATTCATAGACAGCAAAGATTTACAGCTGTTTGTGTTTGTGAAGCCTCAGATTACTAACAGCTTCTGATTTTTAGAAAATAGGTTACAGATTCTTTAGCAACAGATGAAGAAATGCCAAATATCAAAATCCTCATTGTCAAGGTAATTAAATACCTCATTCCTGTTGCACTTGGTTTACTGTGCAGCTATTGGCAAACTGCTCTGCTTGTGTGAATTAACCATATTCTAGACTATAAATAATTACAATAAGATACCTTAGGCATGGCAGATGCACAACGTGGTGATGTTGTTTCAGCAGAGAGAGGCACATCTTTCCTGCCAGTGTGAGTGTCTCTGACCACCCTCTCCATGGTGAACCAGGATTCCTGTGCCTTACAGAGCAGATTCTCACTGAAGTCTACAAAGCAAACAAAACACTTCAGCACCTGGCAGCCTGATTTTTCCCCCCTTTTCTTTTAAGTAGTGGCCAATGACGCATTTGGAGATAATTGAAACAAAGGTTGAGGATTTTTTGTTTTAATATGCCATTACTATTAGCAGCTGGATTAGGAATAAGCCAGCACAAAGGCAGCATGCTTCTTATACCAGCTATAAATAAAACCAGGCTTCAAATTTGAAAGCAGGATTTTTTTCCTTTTTCCCCTCCACAGAAAATCTTTTCTTTGTGCCAAGACTGAAATATTAGTGCTGTGTTCCTTCCTCTGTTTAAACAGACCTCATTGCATCTAAGTGCCAAAAAAGTGGAATTCCTGAACAGCAGGTGAAAAGAAAACACAAGATCAAATGCAGCTCTGGCTGCCAAGAGAACCTGCTTGGGGGTGCATGAAAAGTCATGCAGCTCCTGGTGCTGTCAAAGACTTCTGGAAGGTTGTCAAGGAGTTTTTTTCAAGCATCCCACATCAAAAATCTGTGCAGGGAGACAAACCTGCAATACATTATGAGGATGGTTCTAAAGATACCAATCCCCCACTTTTAGGAGAATTTCACTTTTCCCCCATCACATCTATGGAAGCAGCCCTGAGAAATCAGTGCTCTTTGTGGAGACCAGGGGTGTGGAAATAAATGTAAGTGCTCACACTGGGTGAACATCAGGCAGTGGCTGATTTGGGTCCATAACCCACTGAGGAACTGTGGAAGAAATGTGTCTTTCTGAGCTCATCCTTGCATTTAAGGCAGAGAACACATATTTTGCTGCTCTTGCATTAATTTGTGTTTCTGCACCCAGCTGGACATCAATAAGCCCTTGTGAGAGTCCTTTCTCTTTGGCTGATGCACCCTTTGGGGATGCAGGGAAGAAACTGCTCCAGCACTTCTATGCTTAATGGCCTTCAGAAAACAGACTTTAGCTGAGTTCCTTGCTAATCCCTTCTGACCCTTTGCCTACCATTCCTTGTCATTACTGCAAAAGGCAGGGAGGCTCTGGCCCAAAAGCAGACATCTGGGTTTGAAAACAAGAATTTGCACTGGCCTCTGGGTGCCACTGTGCCAGCAGTGCTGGGAGCCCTGCAAAGCTCATCCACCTTCCAGCCCTGCCCTGGGGGCAGCACCCAGGGGAGGCTGCAGCACTGCCTGTGGGCGAGCTCTGACCAATGACACTGATTCCCAAAAGGCACCCATGAATGCCTCCCCCATAATTGCTATGGCTGAGAAGTGACCAACCAGGCAGCAGCACTGGATCACAGGCTGGAAGTGCTCAGGCCCATTTTTCCTTCCTAAAACCACCAAGCAGCCAAGTTCTTTCAAATAAGACACACATTGGTGGGGTTGAAAATAATACAAGGTGCACATGCTCCTAAAGACAGCCTTTTTTTTTTTTTTATTTTAAAACTCTGCATGTGAAAACACTGTATGACAGAAAGCATTTATATACACTGCAGTGTTTTTGGTATAATACAGTATTTCATACATCCATTTCTTTTTCTGCAAAAAAATTTGCTTTGTCGGACAAACAACCAAACTCCCATTGACAAAGAATACAGCTAAGGCACATTGTTTCTGCTAAATGAAAGACAAAGGGGTGCAAAAACGGGTAGTGCAATAATTGCTGAAAATCACATTCTACTACAAGAAAAGCATTCTGACTTTGAACTTTGATTACCAGTCAATTTAAGACATTTCAATATCTCATAAAATACTCCTTTAAATAAATAGCAAAATATCTACATCTTTCAATGTGATCCATTTGAATTTCCAATTTTTTTAAACTTTCCTGTATATACACGGTTTTCTTTTTTCTTATTCAATAGATTACAAAATATTTCTGTACAATTTTATGCATATTATGAGCTATAACAAAATAGTTATTTTTTAAAACTATATTACCACCAGTCTTTGAAAATGACAAAATAGGAATAACTTATTATGGACTATGTTAGGCAATAGAAAAATCCAATCAAACCGAAACAGAACCAAAAGGACAAAGTCAGAAAAATAATTTCATTACATTGAATTAATTATTTAAGTTTCACAAATCTTGTTTTATATGTAAACCCTTTTTAGTTGCCTTTGAGTTGTTTCCCCATCTGAATACCAACATAGGACAGGATTTGGGATTCCTAAAAGCACTGCAGCCTGCCGGGAATATTGGTGCTACTCACTGAAACATGACTGTTCTCATGGAGGAAAGTATTAAAGAAACCCAACATGTACAAGCCTTAGCAAAAGCCACTGGTTTCTGCTGACTTTGACAACCTTTGAATGAAGCTCTAAAAGCCAGATTTTTGGAAATGCATTTAGACAAAACAACCATGTTCTAAATGTACTGTTAGATTCCCAACCAACACCCAAAATCTGGCCCCATGTGGTGACGTTCTTCAAATTTTAAGACTGTACCATTAAGAGGATATTTCTTCTCCCAACTACCGGTACAAATCTGAGAGGAATGCTACTATGCCACGTTAAAATGAGTGAAATTACAATTTGTCTTGTGCATCTGAGAGCAGTCTGTCCTGCTGTAGTCTGAAGATAAAGTAAATGTTACTAAGTTTGTACTTTGTACGTAATTAAACCAAGTTCCTTATCTACAGTGAGTTGCAAGAGACAGAGCTCATAATTTCCTAAGGTTTATATGAATGTCTGAGACTTCCTTTTGCCTGAAGGGAAGGTCATTTTCTTTCCTTAAAGACTGCATTTGTAAGCAATTTCTATTGTATTTGTGAAGTGTAAGCTGACAGCAACACAACTGAGCTGTAATAGAAATCTCAAGGTGCCTTTTATTCATTCCACAACAAACAGAGAAAGTGAGCAAGACACAGACAACACCAAAGTTCCTAACACAGTTTAAGGCCACATTTAGAAAGGATGCAAGTAAGGCTTTCTTTAAGGGGCAACACACTGGATGCCACAATGGGAACAGACACCGAGCGATCCAAAGCTGATAGGATTCACCCACAGAAAAGCTGAAACAACACCCTAGTTTTGGCCAGCAGGTCTGTGCCTTTTTTTTTGGATCTAAGCAGGAAAATAAAATGAAATGCCATAGACATCCTCCTCTGGAATATTCCCAGCAAACTGAAGGTGCTCCCCTAGCAGGAGTGCTATTGTCTCAGTCGAGAGTGTTAATTACAACAGAACCAAAGACAAGCCAAGTCATTACAATATACAAATGCAGCGCCAGGAACCGCGCCTAGAATTGTCACTCTGGTATCAGAGGCACCTGTACAGTATCTTGCTGTTTATTTGGCAAGGTTAACAAGTAATACTTCTAGGTTTTAACAAAGTAGAAAGAGAATTTGCATAGATTGTACATTCAGTTCAAGGAGATTTCTGGTACCTTTTTCTGTTGTTCTCAGGTAAACGTGTTTGCAGACACAGTGAGGTAGCAGCTGTGGTAGCACCCATGAGCAAAAGAAGGTAACCAAGGCAGAAGCAAAGAGCAGAGTGATCAACACACCTCTGTTAGTGAGAAGGAACAGAATCAACAAGGTACCTGCAGTGTCACATCATGAGGGGTAACTGCTCCCAATGCCACACGTAACTGAGGCACCCTAATGCTGCTGTGGTCCTGGGTAACACGGGCTGTAAGGCCTTGGAGCCTCAATTTTAAATGCTCTCAGCCTGATTATTCTTTCCCCTACTGTGATGATGGTGGTGAAGGTTTTGAAGGTCAATCTCTTCTACAATACACCTTCGAAGGGAATTACAAATCAGTGTTTGCCTTTGAAGATTCTGCAGGAAAATGTGCTGCCTTACAAATTCCTCCTTGCTGCCCTTAACCCTAATTCACATTTCTTTGGCTCCTCTGTGCCTGGCTGCAGCAGCAGCTGCCCTCAGGGCTCAGCAGCAGGAATTCCTGCTCTCAGGAACTCCTCCTGGGCCTCTGGAAGTGGCTGTGCTCTGTTCTCTCTAACACTGCATTGCTCTCCACCCTCTCTGTGGGCATCACTCCTGGAGCTGCCTTGGCAGAAGCCTGAGGGTTTGGTTTGGAAAGCCTTTTTTTACATGGTGTTTTCAATTGTCATTTAATATGGGCTTAAGTCCTACTAATCGTTAAGACTACACTGGAGGTCTGGAATGGTAGAAATAACGACACATATGGATCATTATCTTTTCACAACTGGACTGAAGCAAAGGCCAGTGAGAAAGGTCACCAACCATGTCCTACCAGGTCTTACTGTGTTACTGAAATACCAAATAACCAAGTCTCCTCTTAAATATCTCAGATTTTCATGCCTCAAAATCAGGACAAGATAACTGCTGGCTTTCACCAACTCCTGTGTGCAAGTACTGAACTGACTGAAGGCTGCTCTGAAAAGCAAACTTTCCTCATCTGCAGCAGGGTTTCTGAAGAAGCCTAGGGGATTTAGCTCACTCAAGTATAAAACTTCCTGCTCTATGGAAAGTGCTGGAGTTGGCCAAGGTTTCATGTGGCCAACTCCTGAAGCTTTGGGAGCTGGGGAGACAATGAGGAGGGCGTGCTAGCCAGCAGCAAGCTGGCAATTCTCTGATGGCTGTGATGAAAGAGAACTAGAGAAATCAACAGAAAGCTGGTCCTCATTGCTGGGCCACAAGAAACATCTGGATCTTGTTTATCTGGGAAGTCAAAGCTGAGATCTCAGGGCATCAACAGTTTTCAGCCTTGCTGTGCAGAAGGAGCCCAGTTTGTTCAAAGGTTTGTTGCAACACAATTGTGCCAAACTTTTGCAAAGTTTCAGCACCTTCTTTACCCTTTCTCTCTCCCTTTGGTCAGGTTTACACTATCCCCATTCTAATCCACTGACCTCACTAGTGTGCTCACTAATCGTGGCTAAGAGTGATGGAGGCTTCATTAGGATGGCAATTAGTGCTGCAGGAGATGGAGGGAAAGTGAATGCACATTAGTTGGTACTTTTGAAGGTGCTGCAGGATCACTGTTAATACACCATTAAACAACTGTACAGGCATTGTGCACTGAAGCCAGTACCCAGGAAAGTCAATTTGTAACACACGAATGCACATTCCTGTATCTCTAGGCTTAGCAATAATGAAGGCTTAACAACAGAGATACAGGGGGACTTTCTTGTATAACACTTGCTATCATGAAGGAATTCTTAAAATTCTCTGCTTGCTGAGAGCACAAAAAATGAAGACATAATTTCAATTCTAAAAAAAAATCCCTTGAATATCAGAAAATGAAAATGCAAATATTACTACTCAATGTCCAAATGTCATCAAAGAAAGAATTGGACAAATCTGAAAATAAACTGTCATTTGAGCTATTTCGTTTAGCCTTTGGGTTTAACATTACCATATAAACAGGTTTGCATAATGCTGAAACCAACTTTGAACATCATTCATTAAATCATGTATGTAGATGTTCTGCATTTGCCACATTCCTTTTCTGTGTAATACAGATTGATCACAGGAGGGGTACATGGCTGTCATGCAGAATGGGCAGGGAATTTAAACAAGCAAAGCATTACACACAGAGGACAAATGTGTGCATGTGGAAATATAAAGCCCTCCCACTGAAAGGAATTTTGATCAAACCAGGCTTTCAGCTGGGATCCTGTTCAGCAAGGACTGGCCAGTGTGATTGGAAAAGAACATCTGCACATTCAAATGAAGATGCACAACCCTTGTGTTTTGTACCAACTGTGGGTCCCTGCTCTGAATTCTCCTTTCCACTAAATGTAAGATCTGTGAAGTTATTCTCTTCTGACCATTAACAATGTTCATCACAGGCTCCCAGTGCTGCCATTTCAAACCAGAGAAGCCACTAAGCAGGACTAAGTTGGGCTTAACAACATTACCTCTGATCCCTGATGCAGAGTCTGGCTTCACATGTTTTTTATTCACAACTATTCAGACACAGTCTCATATACATCTTTTGGATCCATGTCTGCATCATTAACAGCTATAGTAGAGGTGGCTGTTTAGGTCCAAAAGCTGGCATTGCCCCCAGAAGGTGTTCCAAACACAGCAGCTTATCCTTTGTTGACTTCAAACGGACAGCATTTACCCCTAGCATACTGTCACACCTTTTATTTATGCTGGACCTGACCCTGAAGTCCTCATTTAGCACTCACACTCTGCAAGTTCCACCTAAGAAAGGACTGCAGGATCAACCCCTTCAGCTCTGCATCCTTTATTTTAACAGCAGCACTGGGATTGCCAGCTTGCTACAAAACTTCATTTGTTTAAATGCTTCTTGTCTTTCAGAAAATAATCTCATATAAATTTTCTTTGAGATATTTTAAACCTAGCATATAATGCAAATGGATATATCAGCAACCATCTGCTTTCTTTCTCTTTTTCTGTACTAAAACAAAATAATTTGCACCTTATATTTTAAATGATAAAAGTGGCAGCTTTTTTCCTAACTGCAGAAGACGTGATTGTTGTCACCTTCTGCTTGGTCTAGTTAATGAAAACTTACCAAAAAAGCACTTAAAAACATTCCTGCTTAAGAATAAAAACAAGTATCAAATTTAAAAACGAAGTTATCTGCATGCGTGTGCGTGGGTGCACCCCTACACATGTGCTTATGTGCAAGACAGACTGAAGATTTTGTGACTACCTCAGGAGTCTTACTGAGAACAAGCACTGCCTGGGCTTGTTCATGAATTTTATTGTGTGCCCTAAATATGACCTTCTTCATTTAATCTGCAGGGCTTGAACGGTGCAGTTGCCATTGCATCAGTGTGGCCAAAGCCCTGGATTTCACAGTGAGGATGGAGGTCCCCAGAAAAGATGAACTTCACAAAGGAATGTTACATTAAAAACAATCACTGTTAAAAAACCTTACTGAATAGGTAATAACAATGTGATTCTATTACATAAACCTTTTGGCAACCCTGGTTTCACACACACTTGCCTCTAGAGCTGGTTGAAAAGCTGGAACATTGTCTTGACTGGAATATTCCAATCAGCTCTCATTGATACAAACTTTCCTAAAGCTACTGCTTGTGACTGACAAAATCAAGACAAAAAAAGAAAGGGAGGTGTGAGGGGAGGAAGGCCTTTTCTTAATAAAGGCAGCTTCAGTTAGTAAAATAACATAATCTTCAAGCTGCAAAAGCAGCACCTACTAATTAGTCATTGACTAAAACATAAATAATAAATACCTAAATTGTTCCTTCTATGCATCCATTTTTGTGCCAGATAAACATTTCAATGCTCTGCCTTAATGCCAGCACAGCTGACACCACAATTTCAAGTCCAAAGCAGTGTGAAGTAGCTTTAAACCAATATGACAGAGATACTACAAGCCACGGGGATCTGCGTGTCACAGTCCTACTGCAAGTGTTGTTTAAAAGGGAATTCAACCTTCCTGTGAAACACGATTAGGGAATGATCTAAGAGTCTGTTTCCCTCCTGATGTGGACACTTAACTCTCAGCAGAAAGTTATCCATGCACGCAGAAGGGTGAACAGATACCTTCCTTTATTACAGCAACAGGACTTCTTTCTTAATTAACCCAATAGCTTTTAATGGTCTTTTTTGGTTCTGTTGCTAACTGCAGATTAACACAGCAACAACAAAGTGCATGTTTTTGCTAATGTAAAATGCATTAGTTGGAGATGAATTTGTATATAAACCTGTTTCTTAAAAAGTTATTGGAATGTAAAGTAATTTTTCCCTACTGTAGAAAATGCAGGTTGAAATGAGGCAAAACATGCCTATTTAAAACAGGATGCAGCCTGCTAGGAATTCTGAAGACAGGCAAGGGTAAATAGCTGACAGAATTAAGTAAAAGCACAGAGAAACACGGCATTGTTCTCCTTCCCCTGGGCAGAGACCCACATCCTGCACAGCCTTCCAGATGCCCTGGCAAAGCCTGGAAGGATCCTTCTGTAGGAAGAGATGGAGATCTGAGACCAAGGGAGGGAATTAGTGTTAAGACTTACTAGCCACTACTCAAATTAGGGAAGAAACCTGTTGTTGCAGATTTAGGTCCCAATTTTTCTAGTTTACAACTCCACTGCCTGAGAAAATACTCAGCTCAGCTCATGAGCAAAGGGTGTGAGTAGACACATCACCAACCACCCCAGCCTACACATACACACCTGCCCCACTGTCAGTCTGTGAAAATACTCAGGTACTGGTGGCTTCCAAAAATACCTGCAGATTTGAAAGGGCGAAATTCAAAATACTTCTTTGTTTTTTAATAAATACTACTAGTACACTGACCCTGAACCCAACTGCACGAGACATAGAAGACTACTATAGCAAAAAACTGGTTTCATTCAGAGTTTATCATGAAATTGGTCTGAAAAAACCTCTGAAAGTAATCTGAAAATTTCTGGTTTTGCTTGTTTTCTCTGACTAGGGTAATTCTGGACACATAGGCTGTGTCCAGAATTACTCTGTGTTATTAAAAACCCGAGTGAGGCTGTACCATAATTACTTCACATTCTCTGAGGTTATGTGGCCATACAGGCTCCAACCTGCAGGAACCAACCTCCCCAAGAAGCATTAGTAGAGGGGAATTTTCCTGTGATTTATTCATGGTAGCAAAATAATGAAAGCCTATGAAACAGTGGAGGTACAGACAAATTTATTAAAAAAAAAAACCCTTTAGCAGCTGCTTCCTCACTGCCCTCTCCAAGGCTCGGTGCTGCTTTTCCAAGCCCACACGATGGCACATGGAACAGCTGGGTCCCCACAGGACAGCACAGGCTGTGGGATGAGGCAAGCTGCTCCCAACAGAGCTGATGGAGAGGGCAGTGCCAAAGGCCTTGTCAGAACTTCAGAACTCTTTGTTTTGTTTTGTTTTGTTTTTTTTTTCAATGAATTCTATTGCAATATGTAACAAAAAACCTGTAACTTTCCCTTAGGTTTCTGAAACCTGGTGCGAGATTCACAGAGGAGCGAGGTTCAATTCCCTTTTAACAACCTTTGCCGGGGCAGAGTGTACCGGATGCTACCTCAGGCGGCCGTCGGGTTTGACGGGGCCCAGCTCGGACTTGGGGTCGGGGCTCAGGGAGCTCCAGGCTGTCTGGGCACAGCCCTGCAGGACGGGGCAGGCCGTGGCACCCACGCTGCAGACGTCCACGGCCGACCAGAGGCTGCTGACCAGGGAGTCCACCCAGGCGTCCAGGCGGGCGCCCACGAGCCCCGCGTTGCGCTTGGCCTGCTCGACGCGCGCGGCGCTGACGGGGATGTTCAGCACGGGGTTCAGGCCCTGGAAGCTCTGCTCCATGTACGCGTTCTTTGGAGGCCCGCTGTGGAACTTGATGGCTTCCTCTGCAAAGGCAGAAGCAAACCCCAACGTTAGTGCATTCAAAAAGCCACCGCTAAGGATCTAAAGGTGCAGTAAATAAAAAGACCAAGGTTTAGGGGTGAGCTTTTGCCCATTTCCCACACGCTGCATCCCAGGGGCTGTCCTCAGCTTTGGCACTCCTCGTGCTCAGCACTACGGGTTCTGCTCACTGTGATTCTCATCCTGCAAGTGATGCCTTGGCAGGCAAAGCTCTGACCCTGAAACCAGAGTCACCCTTATTATCAACACATACTACCAAGCATCCCCAGAGCTGCAGGACATCCAGGACTTGCTGCACTTCAAAATGAGGCAACACTTCAAGGACACCTGCTGTTAGAGGCCTGCCAACCCCTGTCAGACATCCAAGTGCTATCGTTAATTTGTCTAGGAGAAAGAGCCAAGACCTCAGCCTGTTTTGTCGTGGGGCTTTTTTCCCTAAACAGATGAACCTTGCCTTGCTGTGGAAAAGCCACAACATCTGTTAGCTCTATCTGCCATTTGTGGCAGTGTAAGGACAACACCATGGTCTCGGACAGACCAGACCCATAATGAAACACGTGTAGCCCCAACACGATTCCTGGAAGTGCTCCAGTCTCACTGGGAAAGTATTCTCCCATGACAGTTATATTTCAAGCTCCTGTGCTGAACAGCAGATCACAACCATTCCTTAATGATACTTTGCATTGTGGTTGCTTTCCTTACCTTTCTTTTTCAGCAAAATACAGTACAATGCCCCAAATTATCAATATTGCAATAAAAATCAGTATAAAGCTCTGACAATGCTTTCAGAGACCTGAACTAGACATTGTGGGCCAGGCTGCCTCTGTCAAGGGTTGGCTGACTTCTGAGAGTCTGGGTGCACCAAGGTGCTGCTTATAAATCAGGATGGGACTGTCCAAAATATTCACCAAGTGCCTGTTGGGAGCAAATTTCCAACCATTTCTTTCTGCTCTCAGCTGCCTTCCCCAGCATCCTCACTCTGGCAGCACAGAGGATATGTTTAGCTCTGCCAACAGACACACTGTCTAGAACAGAAAATGGGCCCATTCAGGCTGCTCCAGGCAAGGAAAGCCACTGCGCTCCGTGAGCGTCAGAGGCCAGGAATTACATGTTCACAGCTACAATTCCTTCCACATGTCAGTGCTGCTTGCACTGCAGCCTGACACTGAGTCCTTTCTTCCATGCAGAGGACAGTATCTCAGGTGCTGGAAATAAATCTGTTTATTTATTTAGAGGGAAAAAGGGACGTTTAATTGGAGCTTTGCTGTTACATTTGCAAAGTCTTTAGTGTCAAATATTGTGCAAGTCCATTACTTAAAATTCCCAATTAAAGTGGTTCAGCACATACCCATCACCGTTATACATCATTTAACTTTTCCTGCATTTATCTAAACCCCTCTTTTTAATTTTAAACGGTAGATATCCACAATAACCTATAGTCAAAATGAGTTCAGTCTGTGCACACGTGTCAGGAATGTGCTCTGCCAGAGCACTGCAGTTCAAGAAACAGAACAAGTACACATGATTAAATTTCCTCCTTTTGAAGCACTTTAATATGGAAGACTGTTTGTCAACATATTAATTAAATAGGAACATTCTGAGTAAGAATCCCCAAATAAATAAGAGTTGGCATGACTAGCAGGATCATCTGATTGAAACAGGCAATTCAGCGAGCTTGCTGAATCAAAGCCTGTTGCGCATGTGTTCGCTGCACGGAACAAGGGAGATCATTATTCAGACAAGAAACAGGATGAAATGGAACTTGCTGTTCTCCCTGGCTCAGCCTCGCACTTGTTCCAGGCCTCAGGACTTGGTGGATTATCAGGACTGGAAAGGATGAAACCTGCAGAAATTGCAGGACTCAGCGCTGGTTAAAGCAGCAGAGATTGTGTAAGGGCTACCACCACCCACAGTGAAGGTGCTGCTCCAGCCATGACACAGGAGAGCCCTGATCTGGGACTGGTGGGGACTGCCTGCCCCACAGCAGAACTGCACCCCAAGGTAGGTGTCAGCACATCCTAAAAAGGAAAAGCTGGGTAAGAGCAACCTGAGTGCAGAGTCACATGTACTCATCAACAGGAAATGCTGGGGGCTGGACCCAGAACCCTCTCCTGGAGCCTCCAGGTCTTTGTTAAACAGTTTATAGCAGAAAGTGGGGAGGACGCTGCTCATCTGAGCAATGGCAGATGGGCTGTTCCTCTTTGCATTAAAGGAAAAATGACAGAGAATCACGACTCCATAACTTACTGAGCTGTGCAGAAGAGAGACAGTGAGGCTCCCAAGCCCTGATATGCTGTAAAAAAGGGGATAGAGCTACTGGGTGTGCTCTCGAAGCACTGACACTTCACTCAAGTGTCATAAGGAAGAGCTCACAAAAAAATAATGAAGAATGTAAGGCTTGCCTCTAAATGTTTAGACATTTAAATCTGTATGGTTAGCACAAATAATTCAAAATTAGCTGAATTGCAGACATTAAACCAGGCCTTTTTTTGCAAGCCCTTTGACTTCAGGATGATGTGTATCACTGCAAAATATAATCCACTGACTCAAAAATATAACTTTAAAAAACTTGGTTATTTTTGGCCCTTATTTTTATTTGGTCTTCACTCACATGTGAGGACACATTTCTCAATTGACTCCTCTTGGTCTAACTTCTTTGGATTAAACACACAGCCTATAGCCAGCCACACTGGCAGGAATATCAGCATTTTTGAGTTGGTTTTTTCATCATTTTGTAGAAAAAGCAAATTAGTTTCGACAGAGAGTGGGCTAAGGAATGAAAAATGTGGTTGCCTTGGTACAAATTAAGGCGCTAGACCTGTGGGTTTTTTAAAGCAACACAGAACGTACAGCTTTATTTCTTTACTTGAATTGTGTTGAAACCCTCTGGCAAAGAGGTAATTTTTTATTGACATTTTGTTTGTTTTCTCTTGCAGCAAACAAGACAGTGCTGCATTTGCTCATTGTGCAGCTAATCGACTCCTTGTCAGCTGGATCTGAACTAAATTTCAAAGCAAATCCCTGTCTTCAGGGTTTTTCTTGGAATGATGATTCCAGGGCATGTCTGCTCTTCTGCAGTCATGCGCCTGCCTGCTGCTATTACTGCATTTATCAAGAATATGTCATGTTACCTCTGGTTAATTTAAAGAAATCACAGCAGTTCTGACACAAGTTGCCACCCACTTTATAATCTGTATAGATGCAATTAGAATTGATTGAGCCACTGCAAACAACCAAGGGCAAAACAAAGGTTTCCCAGTATCGGCTAATTGAGATGATCTATAAATATGGATTAGGTTAAAAGGCCATTGAGGTGCCTGAGTGCATTGCCCATGTCTGCTAATGCTGTCAGCCCTTGAAGGGGGTGGCTGCAGTTTGGGGGCACAGGGACCAAGCACTGGCATTTCAGGCTCCATGGGAGCAGCAAAGATAAGCAGCTCCATGTCCAGGACACGCCATCAAGCTGGGAACAGAGTGGGAAAGGTCTTTCTTAAAGCAAAAAAGGAGGTTGCTCTTTCTCACTTCTCTCCTTGCTTGAAGGAGGAAGGGCTTTTAATGTATTCATTAATTTACAGTCCAGGGTTTACTATCATCTTGAGGTTTTGGGCCTTTTTCTGCCCCAGAGGTGAACCTGCTACTGGCTCACAATAACCTATTTGGCTTTAACAGAACAGGTACTATGCATTAAACAGATGACAACTCATTACTGGCACTCCAGCTGGGAGAGTGCTGGGGAAACTTAGCTGTGAATATAAACTCAAATTTAAAAATGAAATTGCTTTGGCTTTTTCTCTTCTCCTCACTGTGACCCTAGGATCACACTTGGCCCTTAAAGAGCAGGGAAGGGGGGAAAGTGGGATGATGGGGATGCAGAGACAACCTCTACTCAATTTGCTCTTTTCTTAGGACTTGAAGTCTGCTGGGCAGCTTGGATTAGTCTGTGAGCTGCTGGCTGAATGCTCTGAATGATACCTGTTGTCTGGTTCTGCCTCTGCAGTCCCTTCACAGGGGAGCTGGACATCAGGCTCTGAGTCTCCAAATACTCAAATTCCAGTTGCCTAAAGCTGCCAGCAAAAGTCCCCCATTTCTGTGTGATCTGCCAGTGATCTTACATGGATCTGCTCCCTGTTTTGTCTTCTCCATGTCCCATTCCCTCTTTGTCTTGGCACAAGTATGCCTAGAGCTTCCTGCAGGTCCTTGGCAGCCCTCCTGTGTCCTTACAACAAGCATGGAGTACTTGGCTTTGACACACTCGACCACGGTGAGAACCTCAAAATTGTTGTTTAGAAGAATAAACAGGAATCTCTCTGTGCAGGAGGTAGAGGGAAGGAGACTCTGGTGGAGAGAGTGAACCTCATTTCTCCAAATGAATTATCACACAAATTCACCTAATTTCCATTTTTTTTTTTTACTTTCTCCAACCAGGCAAATATTTGGAGGCACTCCTGAGCCAGAGTATCTGCTGAAGGCAGAGCTGATCAGTGACACAACTCAAAGCAGAGAAAATAGACACAGATTTGGATGACTGTAGGGGGGAAAGGAGCAGGAAGGAGTAAGTAACATTAGATTATAGACTCTCTGTTGAAATGGCTTAGGGAGCCATATTTACAGTGGAAATACCCCAAACAGTATACTGAGTAATTCCATGTAAGAGCTGATCTCTTACAGATTCAGGTTTTGAAAAGGTCAATGAATATGTGTTTTTAAAAGGATTTACATTCTATCAGTTACTCACATCGGGACACAGCATCAAAGAAAACAGTCACTCTTGGTTTCCCTTTATGGTTTTACTTGCATGCACAGAATTTAGGCCAAAATTAACAAATAAATGGAAATAGAAAAATGAATAAATGAGTGGCATATGCTGTTTTTATAAACTGCTAAACAGAACATCTTTGCTGGCAGCTGTCTCATGATTATTTTTTTATTTTAAATGCAATTACGAATTCTGAGAGTCATGATACAGGAATGAACATGTTTTACTTTGATTATTCAAAAGAAGAGCCAGTGGCTCCCTTCATGATGCTGGGAAACCAAAACAACTTTTCCTTGTTGTGCTCTGGAGTGAAGTGATGTGTAGACAAGCAGTGATTTAGGAAATACACGGATTGTTGTCATGCCCATGTTCTCAGGATACAAGATATTGGTGACTGCTGCCAGTTTTGTGCAAATGTTTTTTAGGATGGCAAGAGCAAATTGCACACAAGATCATGGAGAGATTTTTAGGTCTGTAACTTTGTGGACTCCACTTTCTACATCTGGAGTGGATGAGACAGAGGGGGCAGAATCATTATTGAGGAAATGACATGCAAAGTGCTATGAAATGTATCAGTCCAGGGAACCTTTCTGACAAGAGCTGGTTTTTTATCAGGGCAAGGGAGGGCAGGGTGGGAGTTGGTGGTGGTGGCGAGGGAGGATGGTTGGAAAAAGGAAAATTTTGAAGAAATCCCTAATAAAACATATTACCCTCTTCTACTGACAACTCCTGGCTAAGTCTGATATATGTTTTATTTTCAATGTTAAGACAAGAAAATAATACTATTCCTTTATTTTAGAAGATTTTTGGCAGTTTTTGCATTGTTTATAGTAACACAAATCGTTCTTTTAGAAGTTCTAATTCTTCTGTCATACTCTCAAAATGCCTTTATTTGGCAGAGAAAAATATATTTAGAGAATAAAGTGGTGACAAACTGACAAAAGCTGGAAATCAAAGCTAAATGACGATTGCCTGCACAGAGCACAATAGTGTCACTGAGACAGAAAGCTTTAAAAAAACAAACTATAGAAATTTGCATTGTAAATACAATTCTAACTACAGTGCAGCATCACTACCTGCCCCTGTAATTAACTTTCTTCTTTACTTCTGTGCCTCAGTCATGCAGAGATTACACACCACATCATCAGCAGCAAATCACTCCTGAGAGTTTCTTCCTAGACAATATTGTTCCCAAGCTTTATATTTCATTCCTGTAGTAGATTCTAGTTACTACATGAATGAAGAGGCTTTTTAGCAGAATATGTGAGCCCTGTGTATCAATGGGCAATACAAGGTAACTACACAATTTCAGTGGAATTATTCCAGATTCAGAGTTTGGACCAAAGAGAATTTTGCCTTTATGCCATAAAGTGAGGGCTTATTTTTGGAGTCTACCTGCCCATGGGACTCTCCCATTGTAGGGAAAAGCAGCAAGGCTGCTGGCTGCATGCCATGTTTTCCATCCAATTTATGCCTTAAATGTTAAATTACCAAAGAACATGGAAGTCATTAATTTCCAGCAGACAAGTTGGTAGCAGCTGCACTCAGAAGCAGGCTGCCTCAAACTTTGAAAATGAATCCCTTCTACACATGGTGTCTGCTCACAATTTATCACTGCCTATTAGCTATTAACAGCAGTGGGTTGGAGGTGGTTTCGTTTCTGCTTAAGAAATGATGCCACCAAACGTTAGCAGCAGAAATCAGTAAGTTCACTCTTGTGCTGGAAATGTGTGGAATCAAACTCCTGTTGAGCAAGATAAGGGCTGCATTAGCTCTCAGCAGTTGTCTGCTGGTGTTTGCATTACAGAAGCAGCACGTTGTGCTGGAAGGTAAATGCCTGACTCAGTTTATTTGCTGCCTTGTCAGGAAGAAGAACTTCTGAAAACTTAATAGGATCATTCATGTATCTAGCAAATTTAAGATGTCTAAAGTTATGAATATTAATACTGGGCAGATGGAAGCACTTGAGCACTTTAAGAAGAATGGTGAAGATATTCAGAGCAACAAGCTTGTTTTGATCTTACTGAATAAAAAACCAGGTGTGGCTGTAAAATGTTCCCTCCTTTCCCAGCACAGTGTCCTGGGCACTGGCTGCAGACCCAAGCATTTGGATGATGCCTGTGCCATGCAAACATGGGAGCCTGCAGAGCCTGGCAGCCCCAGTATGGCCTCTGTATCTGGATGGCTCAGGGCTGCTGTGGCAAGGAAGAAAGTGGTTTCCTTCTAAAAACTGTCAGTATGGGTCTGGTCCCAGGACTGTGTTTGCAGATATTTCTGTAACACAGCTGCTTGGCAAGCACTGAGCAAGTTTTGGCAGGTATCAGGCAGGAGTGAATGCCTGGGCTTGACAATATGTCAGGTGAGCTCTGGCCTACGGTGATTTTGCCTAATCCAGCATTTTGCATACTAATGCTTCTATGGTTAAACCCACAAGCTTTTTCAATAAAACAGTTTAAACACATGTAAGTCTCTAAGAGGAAACATGAATGAAAAGCAGCACAGAAAGGTCAATTTTTCTTTCTATTTCTAAATGATGGCTTTTATGATTGCTGTTAGATTATTGAAAGTCTGAAGTTCTCTGGATTCTGTACTGTGCATAATTTAAAGATACAGTCTTTTGTTCAAAAGACTGTTTGGCTGTGTTTTACCAACTGGACACAGGCACTTCCACTTTTCTTACTGGAAAAGTTTCTTCTGACTTAGTATCTGTAAAATCCCCTTCTTTAATCCTTTTCCAATACAATGCTACTTCATTTTTATCAGCAGCATTTACGGTGAATACAAACAAAATAACTATATTATTCCTGTAGCAAGTAAAACTTACCTTGTTTGATAGGCTGCTGATTTGAGAAGGTGAGAGGAGTAACGAGGAATTTGGTTTCAGCTACCTGTACCCAGTGGTGCAAAATTTTTATTGTCCAGACACCAGGTCGCAGGGGCAAATTCAGAGGTGGTTTGTAGTGAGTAAACTCGGCACTGGATTCAATAAGAATATCATATGTTGCTGCAATGACATTAATGGGATCCACCCAAATGACAGTCACGGTGACATTGGGGCCTTTCCCCCATTTCTGCATCCCAACGGGCTCGTCTGTTGGCCCAAGGAGTCCTCCGAAATTCCGGAAAAGCCTTTCCTTGGCATCCCACTCGGTGCCAATCTGAAATACAAGAACACAGTGCTGGTGGTTTCATCTCTGTAAGCACCTGAGACCCTTATGGCAAATAAGAATATTTGTGTCAAGTGACACAAATCATTTTTCTCTAATCATGAGTTATACACACATATAAAAGCTGACAGCAACATGACCTAAGATTATAATGTGTACACAAACTGTGAGGCAAACTAGAATGCAAGGCTTGCTTTTTTGCACCCCTGGTGATTGATAGAAAGGTTTTCTTTATCTTAAGAGTGACACAACAGGTGATAGCAGCTCTCTCTTCCCTTCACAGAAGCAGTCAACAAGGGACCAAGCCTGGTGGTTGGACATGGCCCATGCACAGAAAAAAAAAAGTGACCCATCATCTCCTGGGTCATGAAAATGTATTACACACTTGAGAAATGGACCCTGCAGTAGGGACCTGCCCAGCTGCTGCCAAGACCAGGGAAGACATTTTGGCTGCTGACTTTAGGACAAGTCACATCAGGTACTTTATTACAATCCACCCCATGAGATGCTGTCTCCTTGCACTCCCTTCCTGCCTCATGTGGGAATTTATTTCTTGTAAACTCCTTTCTTATTGTCATAATAGTGACATTGTTTTTTATTTATTCACTAACAATAAACCAGCTGATTTACAATCCAGTGTAAATATTTAATTGACCTTTCTTTTTCCTAGCAGCTTTCATATTCCAGTGCTCTTTATATGAATTTCAATGGCTCACCCATAACCTGGGGGATGACACAAACTTCCAAGCTGTTGCCACTAACACTTTTGCACTACTGAAAACAGCATGGAAATGGAAAAAACTGGATTTCTTAGGCCAATGGGAAGACTTCAGTATCCCAGTACTAAAGCCAGCAGGTGTTTCTGAAGCTGAGCACTGTTGAACCTTTCCATCAATTCTCCTGTGACTGCAGGACTGAGGGCTGAACTTCTGCTTTTGGAGGCAGTTCTGGTATGAAACCCTTCAAAGTCCTTCTGGTCTTCTTTTGTCCTAATCTCCCAACAGCACAGATAACCAAAGAGTTGATTTGTCCCCTGCATAGAAAGACTCTGTGTCTGACCTCGGGAGACCCCTGCACACACAGGCAGGATCCCCACTTTCAAAATACATGTGGATATTGCAGATTTTCCACACACAGAGCTGTCCTTGTGCCTAAGCTTCACCTCACAAGGGCATGGTCAGAACTGCTTTCCTGAAAGCATAAGAAATAATTGGAGCTCATTTGCTTCAGAGATTTTTCTTCTCGATTTCGCTTCACTTCATGAGAAGAAGTGATCACAATATAATGCCTAAATCCCCCCAAATCTCCAAAACATAATGATTACCTGATGCCTATTACCTGTCCTGGAAACTGTCCAGTCTTCAGTCCCTTCTAAATAAATCCCTGTGGTTGGCAGACAAATTACAGGAGGACTGCAGGCAAAAAGCTACGAGGTCAGTAAAATAAAACCCCACCATCCTAAATCCATCTGTCATCACACAAATTCCTCCTACCAGGCTATGACACTGCAGAATATGAGACAAAATGAGCCTTCCACTACTCTGCAATCAACACAGCATTTCTGGTATTTCAGAGGTATTTCACCCAGCACACCAGCTAATCAAACCAGACAGCATAGCCCAGATATCAGACCCAAGCATCGACTGCCTCGAGGAGCTGTCAGTGCGTGCTCTCCTGACAAGACTGACTGAATATGTATGGAAATAAGCTGAGAAAGAAAATTTCCTGACCAGACCTTATTATCTACTCTGCCAACTTTCACTGGGGTGCAGCCATATCACACCTACTGGTGCTCAAGGGATCTGGAAATAATAAAGTCACAACATCTGAAACAAATCTATACCCTGCTGGGCAAAGAAAAGTCTGTAAGGAAGCTCTTTCCACTACATTCAGTATTTCCTACTGCAGAACTCACTGCATCCTCAAAACTTAAACATTCACTCCCAACATCTGACTATTTCCCCTCTCTTTAGTTTCTCATCCCTGAGAAAATAAAATCAGAAAGTTACAGTCCCCTTGCTCCAACCTCCAGGTGACACTGCTCCACGCTAGGCTGCACAAAAGGTGTTGAGATGTGCTCACATGCACAAAGGTTTATCAGACTCCTCTGTGGAAGGGCTAAGGCTGCTTTGGGGAAAAAACTGTAACACAACTGTCTGTTTGTTAAGCTTTGTGCAGGTGTGGCACTGGGTTCCCTACAGCAAGCCAAAAGTTACAGCCAAAGGGCCAGGGAAGAGGGGAGGGAAGGACAGGTATCCCCAGATCCCTGTGTGCCCCAGGGCCAGGGCTCACACCAAGGCTCCACAGGCACCTTGGGGAGGGAAAGGCAGGGAGCTGAACACTCTGTTCATGGGATCTGCCCTTTATGTCTGCTTTCCAGCTGGGGACATACTTTCCCATGCTGCACAGCTTGCAGTACCAGCTGCTTTTAGAAGGACAGTATTTTATAGGGAATTTTACTTAAAGCACTGGTTAGAGGTTTACAACCCTTGAACTTTACACAGCTGAATTCCCAGTACTGAGATGTCTGATTTTACAGGGCAAGAGATACTACAGCCCTATAATAAGTTTCACAGCTCTTTAAAACATTGTGAGTAGGCTTTCACTTTCAAACAGAATACACCAAGTATGGGTGGAATCAAGCAGTAATGAATATCTGATAAATTATGAAGGGATGTGGCACAGAAACTGACATTTTCCACATCATTACTTTAATCACCTTTATTTTGGACTTCAAGAGCAAGCACAGTGCATGGGGTACATTTGGAAAGCTGGAAATCTCTCATTGGCTCAAAATTTCTGTTTCTATCTCTGTTCGAACCCAAGATAAAATTTTCCCAAGATAAATTATACCCTGATTATGGGTTCGTGTTTCATTGCTCACCACAAACAGGACCATTAGGTTCACACAATGCACACTAATTGCCTGCCACCTAGTTTATTTTATTCTCTGTGATGAATCACAAGTCTTAACAAGATCAGAAACTTAGCGTTCCACTGACAGAGGGTGAGCTGAGACTTTTAGTTCTGTGCAGCAAATCAATCCCCTAACCTCCACAGAGAAGTTGCCTGAACCCAGGCTGGCAGGACACTGTGTGTGCACTGTGCACCAGCCAATTTTAGGAGGAGTGGGAGTGCCATGCTTGGAAATCATCTCTCTTGAATTTCCTGCAAGTTTATTTTATTTGACTCAGCCTGCAGGAGCTGAGTGCCATCGAAACACTGCCATGAACACCCCCCAGCTGTGGGGCAGCCCAGCTGGCTGATGGTTTCCCACTTGTCTTTCCAGGGGTGGGGTGAAATCTCCTCCTTGGGAAGTGAAGTCTGAGAGGAGCAGAGGGCAGGAGGCAGGGACTGGAGAGATCCCATCATCTCTGCTGCAATCTCAGTTGTGCATCAGGGTCACAAATACACTTGGGAGCAGATTCAATGCAGCACATTTGTGTGCTCTCTGGCCCCAGTGGCATGAGCTGGGAGAGAGGAGAAAGTTCCCAGCTAGAATAGCCCCATTCAGTTTTAAATTCCTGACAGATCATGGGGTGAAAGTTGTCGAAGAATGAGCAATTCTATGTCGAAATAAGCACAAATCTAGATTTTATTTTCTGTGAATACTGATGCTTCCGTCTTAGCTAAACTGCTAAGTTTGTCTTCCACCTGCTGGACCTAGACAAAGCAGTGGCATTTTAATAAGAAGTAGCAGATCAGAGCTTTACAGCCACATTGAAGCTGAAGAAGTTAATGCTGGATTCATAGCAGGGTAACTGAGAGAATTATTTGGCTCAGAGGCAGAGATCCCTCTAAGCCAAGGGAAAGCAGAAAGTAGAAAAAAAAATTTAAATTATTTACTTTGTACCTCCTGGTCCTTTAAAATATGAATCATCTATGAAAGGAGAGGACACTTAAAGAGGTTAGGTGAGGAAAATATAATGAAAACAAGTAAGCAGCCACCAAAACTCTTTGTTGAGTTTCAGAGAAGAAAATGTTTCCTTATGCTCGGAAAAGCTCACCAGTGATTAAGTTCTTAAAAGTACTAAATAAGCAGCAGAAGTACTCCTACAAATCACAAGAACTGGAGCTTGTATGAACATTTATCACTGCATGAAATGGCCGGCCTCCCATCCAGCACTTTGATAAATGAAACACACTTTCCATCCATCTCTTTAATGGCACATTAGTGTCATGGATTTGCCATGCACACCAAAACACTGAATCCCACCTAGGCATTTCTTAATTGCCCAAGAAGATGGTAATTTATGGACTTAGCCATAATGACTAGAACACATTTCTTCAATCAATTTTATACCTTAATTGAAATTTGCAGCTTAACAAGAAAAATCATGAAATTAACTGCTCAGACAGTTGTATCTTTAAAACAGAACACAGATGTCAGGTCCTATTAGTGGTCAACTTTCCTGATATATTTTAGATTTTTTATACTCTATGACAGACACTGGGACAAATTTCTAGAAAAATAACAAGATTTGTGGGAAATCTCGGCCACTGCTGTGATAATTTTCTCTTTTGTGTTGCAACATCAATATTCTGCTCACATGTGGTATCAGTACCTGACTACCACTATTTTTACGAGGCTTTTTAAATGTTTCTCTTGAGAGAAACATTTAAACATGCCACCATTTACATCTGGAATTGCAGAAAAATGGCATTTTCCCCAGGAGCCTTTCACAGCACTCACAACAATCGTGGTCACAAAACTCTTAAGTTACTTTTAAATTACTGAGCCCCTTTGACAATAGTAAAAGCCTTCCATTTGTTTTTAAAACAGAAGGGAGTAAGGACACTCAGATTAATGTAAGAAGTGAGGGTTGACCACAGATCTGAGCCACCAACGGTATCTCCTTCTATGATGAGGATGTGCACGATGCTGGAAAGCCACCCTCACCTCAAATTTACATGTAAATAAAGTTTCCAAAGGCTGCTGATTTAGTGTTCACTCTCATGATGTCAGAGGCTCTTGCCACTGTGCATGGGTGGCTACGAGCACTCACCTCTGAGAACTGCAACCTCCCAAAATCGCTCGGTGGACTTGCGATCTTGAAGACTTTCTTGGGCATCACCCAGGTTTCCAAAGTTTCCAGTTTACTGACAGCCAGATTGGTTGCATGGTGCCTTATCAGGAAGCCTTGGAAACGGTCAGCAAGGAAGTAAAGGTGGATGGAAACTGGATGGCCCATGGGGTAGTATCTGTAAAACAGCACATGCTCATCAGTCACACAAGAGAGACATGAAATCTCCATTTACTTGGAGCTAATGGCTTAAGAAGCATTCACCTCAACTAGAAAATCCACCCCTGTACATTAAGAGATTCCACATGTGTTCATGACTCATTATCAAATATCGTTAGGCTGTTACAACTACCTTGAAATGTAAAAATATGTTACTAAGAATATAAGCTCATTAAATCCATATCCACAGCTCACAGCTCCTTAGGAGGTCCCTCTGTGTGCCAGAGAGCTCCTCTCCCTCCCCACCTCTCCTGGTAGAAAGTGGCACCCAGACACACACAGATTGCTGGGCTGCAGCACAGTTTGCTCGGATAAACTGTAGGATAAAGGATGCTCCAGGATTGTGCCTGTGCTCCAGAGCTTTCCTGCCCCAGCAGGGTCAGTGGCTGCCTTGCACAGGGCAGAAGTGACCAGGCACAGACCCCTGGGCCCCCTCCAGTCCCAAAACCCTTCCCCCAAGGGCAAGGCTCTGCAGGGTGGCACTGCAGCAAAGGATCCTGTCCCCATTTCAGGTCTCCTAATTTTAGGAAAAAACCTTCACATTCCTTGAAGATTTGAGATTGCTTTTGCCATGATTTTTTCACTTAAATTAAAAAAAAAAGGAAAAAAAACAAACTTGAAAAAAGGTTAAACAACTGAGCAAAACCAGTCATTGAGTGATCTGGAAGCCTACAGTTGCAGTTCATTTGAAGACATCGTAGTCACAGCTTCAAATAATTAAAATGTATGGTTGATTGTCTGCTATAGTCTCAGAAACATCTGTAGCAATGTTTGGGTACACATGGATGCATAAATAATTAAAAATGTGGTATTCATAGCTCAGAAATCAAATATTTTGCTACTTTACAGCACTGACAATAACTGCAAAGCAAGCCAAACCAACCAGCATCACACCTTCCCAGTAAGTCAGCTAAGTCTGTCTCCTCAGGCTTGTTACCACTATTAAAGGATGAGCACTAAGAGGAGCTGACCAAAGAGGACTTTCCATTGCACGAGGTCAGCAACACCCAGAAGGAAGCTTCTAGGGCTGGAGAAATCAACATAAGAAGACAGGGAACCAATAGGGCCAGCACTGATGGACCGGGCAAAAACACTGCAAAGCTATGCAGCCAACGCCAGCAACAATCTGACTTCTGTTCTGAGTACTAAGACCTCCTGTTTTATATGTGTGCAGCAGCAAATATTTACAATATCCTTGAAACAGTCTGAGTAAATTGCCTCTTGGCAGCGGAGAGTAAAAATGCCTAGAGCTGGAAGAAATGAATTAAATCTCAATCACACATTAATGCTGCTCCCACGGAAGATGCTGACACTCAATCTCCTTTGGTAGCCGAGCAGTCTGTGGGGGGCACAGCTTTCTGAGGCTGTGGGCTGGGCCTCGTTAGCAAACTGTGCAAGGCAGCTGCTTCTATAAACACCTCCGGGGCTGCTGCCGGGCAGCACGGGACTGACTCCGAGGGGATCCGAGGTGGGAGCCTTTCCTCACAGCATGAGCTGGGTGCTGCCTGCAGGATCAGCCACCTTGGTGCTGCTCTCTGCCCCACAGCAAAGGCAACTCTGTCGTGGTGCTCAGCCCAAATCCATCCTTCCATCCATTCATCTCTAATCCATTACTGCATTAGAGACATGCAAAACCACGAGAGGGAAAGAGGAAAAGTATAGATGCAAACAGCCAGAAGGACAGCTCAGTATCAAAAGAGAAGAGATGTGAATCATAAACCCGAAGATTATCCATCTTTCTCTGATCTGAACTGGATTCTGACTCACAGTGTCTTGAGGGGATTCAGGTAGGTATGAAAATGAAGCCTCCACTCTGTATCGCTGTTTGCAATTTCTCCCTGCCCTGTTTCATGAGGCTCCAGCCTGCTGTAAAGGAGCTGTGCTTTATCCTGGAGACAGCTGCAGTCATGGTGTCCCTATCTATAATCCCAGCAAGCTTGAAAAGCACCTTGAATTCCTGTGCAATGGAAAGTTCCTCAGAAAGGAAAGTGATAATTGATATAAATCAGCACAGAACACTGGCAAAAGGAGTGAGAACAAAAGTAATTGTCAAATTATTTTAGTACTGGTTATACATAGTTCCCATCCTCTTTGCTGGCTTCCCTCTGCAGGACAAATGACCCAGGACTTCCTTAGGTCTGCCTTTATTTCATATAAGGAAGGCATGCTACTAGTGATTATTTCTATCTAATTGTTATTGATCTTTTATTGCTTTGCACTGGTAACCTTCACTGACAAAACTCTAATAGGAATCTGGAGCACTTATTGCCACATCTTTCTAAATGGGACATTGCTCAGCACTTCCATGACTAATTTAGGAAGGTCAAGGCACATTTCGTTCCCTCTTGAAGAGGGGCAACGTCCATCCATCAAAGCACATGGAGCATCTTCCGTGTTTGCTGACTTAGCCTCTATGTGTTTTCTATTAGGATAAAAAAGTGCAGGCTCCAGAAATACATTCTCAAGAAGGAATTAAAAAATAGTAAAGTAAGACTTTAAAAGATGAACCCTCTCAGCTTTGAATCTAAACAGCTTCAGATGTGTTTGCAGGCAGCAAACATATCCCATGAAGAGAGCATTTTCTGTGCAAGTCTATCTTCAGGAATTCTTCCTTCAAATCCCTTTTAGACTGAATTCTTCTTAGCCAGGGCTATAGGTGAAAAAGAAATCTAGAATATAGGGGGAATTCCTTTTAAAGAATAAGGACTTTTATTTGAAATAAATATATCTAATAGTATATATCTATATATTTAGATAAGATATATACATAGATAAACACCTACATATACTTTATGTATTTGATGCTAATAGATCTTACCAGTTGCAGCACTTTTGGCACAGAGAGCTGCACCAAGCAGGCAAACTGAGCCAAGCAAGCTCTCTGTACTCCATGTACATGGTCCCAGGGGAACAAACAAGCAAGGACCATTAACCTGCCTGTGTTCAGATTTGTTCTGAAATCCTGTCCTCTGCTTTTGGTAAGCATAATAGAGGTGAACACGACCTCTGCTGCAATTGCACGGAGGGTTTAGGAGCTGAGGCTATAATACACTTGCTGAAATTAATCAAGGGAAACGCAGCAGTGGGGGTAGCACTGCCCAACTGGATCCTGTCACTCTTCATCAGGCTGGAGAGGAGCTCCTTAAAAGTGCAGCAAACAGGTCACACATAATGTCAACCCGGAATAACCAAGGCTCTATCACGGACATAAACACTCCTGGAAATAAGCGCTGCGCACTTGCAGCTGCCTGGCCCCGCTGGTGGCCGCAGGCTCCAGGCAGCCCAGCGCGGCGGGGGGAGCCTGCCACAGAGCCTGGCGGTGCCCGAGCGCCCCGGGACAGCGAGGGAGGGCAGCACTGACCGGCAGCTGCTGTCCCCGGCAGCGTGGAGAGAGCTCTCGGCCCTGCGCAGGCCCAGGCGGGAGAAGGAGTGGAACATGGTGAGGGCCACGTCGCTGAGGCTGCTCAGGCCGTCGGGCTCCTCGAACACGTTCTCCCAGTAGGAGCGCAGCCCCGGCGTGCCCGACGGGTAATTCCCGTACAGGTAATAGTCCAGCTGGCCGATGATCTCCTGGTTCACCACGGCTTCAAACTTGCGGGCAAAGAAAGTTGGCCTGGCAGTCTGCTGTTGGGATAAGACAGGAAAAGACACTGAGCTCCCATTTTCAGACATGACAGTTTGTCTTAAGCAATGGGTTAGAGTTGACGACGTGAACTGTTTCTCTTCATGACTTAAAAGGTCACCTTTGGGACCATTCATCCTTAGGAGTGCTGTTAAGATTCAACCAGAAACAACATAATTACTCAGTAAAAATGCAGCTGGGTCAATCCCTTCAGACCAACAGCCACCCCTGGCTGCCTTGCTCAGGAAGGCTCTCCAAGGGCAGGAGGGGTGGGCAGTGCTCTCCAAACCCCCATGTTAGCCTGGAGACAGTGCAGCACTGACACGCGTCAGGCAGGGAGCAAACTGTGCTGTGGCACAGGGGCTCAGAAAAGGCAGAGCAGCATTTTCTGCGTATGGATTTGCTGCTGGGAGGTGGTAAGAGGTCTCTGGGAGATGTGCCATTTGTGGCTGAGGTTTCTCCACTTCTGAGTGGTCCTACCCAGATTTTTCTCTGTGCTTGACACAGTCTTGGGCATATTACTGCTTTATATGCAACTCAACTACCATTAGCTTTCAGAAAGTCTTTGTTTTGCACTGTTCATATTTGAGCATGGATTCTGAGGTGCCAAGGAGTTTAAGAGTGCCCCAGATGGTTGGAAAATTCTTTTGAGGGTGCTTAGTTTTGCTCTGAGATGGCACATGCTGTGGGCTTTGTGATCTCGGCTCACTTTGTGCCTCAGTGGGAACAGCAAGCCCCAGCCTTCTGCTGCTGTGTGCTCATGTGAGGAGCTCTCTCACCAGAAAGTGTCAGAAGCTGCCTTTGCATCTATTCAAATTTTGAACTTTCCTTTCCAGCTCAGTTTGCCTGATTGTTTTCTGAAATATCATTGAGGGTTCACAGCCTGGAGCAGGTCAGGCTCTGCAGTCTGGCAGGAGTTTTTAAGACTTGCCATTTATTCTGTGCTGGAGACTTTCCTGGGATTGGAGTTTGGGGCAGCAGAATCTCTCTTAGATAATATCTAATTTGCTCTTTTTGCGAGTTCCTGTGTCACTGACTTCAAGCGTGCCTGGTAGGCAGCACATTACAGTAAAGAAAAGATCTCTGTTTCAGAGCAGTCATCATTTCTGTGCTGTAGGGTAACACATTCCCCATCCCACACAAAGCCTGAACAAACATGCTTTATGCAGGGAACCCTGAGGAGCTGGAAGGATGGAATTGCAAATCTGGTGACCTTGAAACAAGAGGCTGTTCATTCTCAATAGGAGATACACAGGCCAGATACAGCCTCGAGACTGAGAGCACCCTGGAGCACAAGACTCACTCCCATGTCTGCCTTGAGGAAACTATCACAAAGGAACTGATTAAATTTTTTAAGACAGTCCTGCCAAACCTGGGTGATCAAAAACTCATAACTAAGGCTCCCAAAACCACGAGATAAACTTTAATGTGGTCATGCTGATGAATATAATAATGAAAATGGACTTGCCTTGCCCTATGTAAGTCTCTAGCAGACACACTAGTCCATTCCTAAGCTTTTTTAAAATATGTAAAACATTGCTTAACACCAAAAGCCAAGAGTTTCGTGAAATGATGAAAGTACCTGAGCTGGAACATTGGAAAAAACTCTTTGCAATAAACTCACAAGAGTTACCAAGTAATAATGGTACAGTCACTGTCAAGTGTCAAGCCTCTCTCCTTTCTAGCACAGCAGATTACGAAATGCCAAGGAGTCCAAAGAGTTGCTTTGTGACCTTACCATGCAGTGGGTATGTCTCCAGGGCCAAAACACAGGAGAACCTATCTTTCATTCTCCTGAAATTAAGATCAGAGCTTCCTCACATGTCTTTCTCCACCTGCCTGATGGAGTCAGAGCTTGCCTTCCCTCTCCCTGCTGCAGCCATGCATTCAGCCAGCTCTCCAGAGCCTGCACAGGGGAAGAGCCTCTCTTCAGGTCTGCTCAGTTACCTGGAACCGGTGGAAGTCTGCTGGTTTGAAGTCATTGGGTGAGCAGCCACACCAGTCAACAATGTGCTTGTACTGACACTTGCAGCCGAGCTTCCTGTTCCAGTTGGTGATGCGCAGGTTGTTGTCCACCATGGAGTCACAGAACGGGCTGTTCTCCAGCACTGTGTGAAAGAAGGACTGCAACAAACACAGAGCAGATCACCATACTGAGCTCCTCCAACTTCCGATTTCTCCTTTCCTTCAGCCCATGGGCCCAAACCTTTTGCAGGTGACCTATTTTCATTTGAAATGACAGAATTAACAAACCCTACTGTTCTGCCACATACGAAACACACTCTATGTGCCTGTATTCCATAGGGCATGGAAAAATCACAGTACTCTACAGACCCCACCAAACTGCAAGAACACACAGCTGAGGTCCTGCTCCAATAAACTGGCACAGAATAACTGCACTTCTGCAATGATCAGCTTTAGGCACTGGGAGTCCAAAGGACTCCAGGAAAGGCACCAGTGCCAGCAATCATTGTATTTCTATTTCAGCTGTATGAGCAATTCTAAGAAATTCCCATTATTTCCCTTCTGTAAGTTACTCCCTGGTCTAACAGATTCAGGATATTTTTCTGAGCCATGTGCTAATGGCACATTTCAAGTTGTTTCCCAAAACAATTGTCAAAACTACAGCATTGCCCTGGTTACTCTGATAAAAATACAGTCCCAGACAGCTCTTCAGTGGGTGTCTATCCCCAGCACTCTGAAATGCATTGCTAGTTGAGTGGCTTTGTTCTGAAATATGCAATTCACCCTAGGCACCAACAGGACATTCTGCCTCCTGCATTTACATCTGAAATAATAAATCTTTATTTGCTGACTCATGGCAGCATGGAATTCCTATTGGGCAATCCTAATTATATCATCATAATATCAGCTATTACATAGCCCATGTGTAGTGGTGACTGATACAGCAGGTTAACAGGTCGGTGAACACAGGGCCATTTTACAAAACCAGTTACGTATCTTGCAAAGAAAACTGTGTCGAAGAAAGCTATGGAATATCATCAAATTTAGCCCTGCAAGAGACCATTTTTGGAGCAGTGACTTCTCTTTAAAATCAGCAATAGTAAGATCTATAAATAACCCACGTAACATTGGCATGGCTGGCCCCCAAATAATCCCCCTACCCTTTTTAATGTTAAATGACAGCCCAGTGAATATGGATTTTATGCTTGAACTGTTTGGTTAAACCCATAAAGACATCCATTCTCATTCAAGCGAGAGGGGGAAAAAAAACCCTACCCAATTACCCATTGCCCTGTGTCCTTTTACAGCAATACAGGAATTTCTCTAGATAATAGATGAAAAGGTTATCAGAGTAGAGAGAAAAGGTGATTTTCAACAGAAATGGGATTAAAAGAAGATTATGCAACATGTGTATGGAATAATAACCCCCTATCAAAAGATAACAATTGCTGTGCTCCACCACAAGCTAACGAGCCTGGATTTGCAAGATTGGTGTCATCCATCCCTCAGAATGCCCAGGAGCCAAGCCTGGTTATTGGTTAAAGGCAGTCATCAGGCCTTCCTTGGGCTGGCTGACTGCTGCAGCCTGTGGAGCAGAGCCTGGCAAGCCAAGGGAGCAGTGGACCTGCTGGGGCAGGTGCAGCACAGGCTGCCAGGCAGGGCTCTGTGCTCTCCCTGCATTCAGTGCACATTCCTGACACACCGCTGCACGCCCGGCAAAACCCCACGCTGCTCTGCACTCCCCTTCTGCATCACTTGCAGCCAGAGCGACTCCTGAGTGATCTAAATTATTTGTGACTGTGTCTTCTAACTGGGTTTTGAACAGAACAATAAACCTTTGTTTGCAGGGTTTATATTTTTAAAGAAAAGCGCCGGATAATAGCAAGGAAAGCTACTTATGAAGACAATTCGCCATCTCTAATATCCTTCAAAAGCTTTGTCCAGGAACAATTTGCAAGCATTGGATTTTTGGTTGTTCAGTAACAGATTAATAGGCTTAGAAGTATAAAACAAAGCCACTCTTTGCAAAAAAGCCCCACAAACAAACATAGTAGTAAACAACTGCAAAAGATGTTCTAACCCTAAAGGGTTACTCATCACAGAAGTAAAATTTTCATTACCCACTGTGGGATGCTCCAAAGCCCATTGACATCAGGCGAAAGCCCCTCTGATTTCAGTCAGATCTTTGGGACAAGCACAAACACCGCAGGTTTGAACACAGAGAGGGATTCTTTGCATTCACATACCTCAGCAGGGAGCAGCGTGTAAGAGTAAAACCTCTTCATCTTTGTTACCAGATCATCATTAGAAAAAGTGACATATTCCACAAATTTCCTGTTCAGGAGGAACCAGTCTGACCCTCCATCCACTGTGATTCCCTCTGGGATCTTGCGGTCCCCCAGGCGCCACATGTGCGTGTCGCACTCCAGGAAGAGCCGATCCAGTCCTTGCTTCCTGATAAATCTGAGGGAATACAAGGGGAGCCACCAAAAGTTAATTTGCATTTTGATATCATCAGGAGTTTTGTAAATAAAAAGCTACTTTCATGAAAAAAAAGGATCAAAAGGTCACTTGTTTATATTTCTGTTCTACTCATAAATAATGTAGAGAGATTTAATAAATGATTAATCGGTTGTATGTTCAGATACAGAGGCAAAGATCAACAGATTGCTTTTAAACATCATTTACACCTTCTGCAGTCCTAAGGCTGTGCAGGTGACAGAGCTCTAGGGCAGGAAAGTCCATAATTTTCATTAACTCTGAACAAACCCCTGCAGAAGAGCTGAAACACGAACAGGAATGAAACGCAATCTGTGTGAGAGGCTCCTCTCTCTAAATAAATTCAGTTTTTCAAAACCAGGAAAATGAACATAAAGGTAAAAAGACCAATTTTCTCCTATGCTATTATTTCATTAATTTTTCTACAGGGATATAGCCAATTAGGAAGAAATACCATTGTATTGGTCTTTGCTGTAGAATGAGCATGCTTGCTCCATTTTCAAGTCTCTGGGGAACAATGTTTTGTTATTGCTGAACCATGAATAAGAGGAACAACTGCAGAACTGCAAAGTTATGGAAATGAATTATTTGAGACCAATGTAACACATGAAAAGCTGGGAAATCAATCTGTGTTTGAAAGTACTTTGGACTGGATGCCCACGCTTTGAGACTGTCTGATCCAGGTTCCTGTTTGTTATTCCTTTTGGGAATGATTTCCCTGGAGGAGAAGCAGGGCAGCTGTGAATTAGCACCAAGGGGGGCTGAGCAGTGCCCACCCCAGATGGATGTGAGCACTGGATACCTCCCAGGTGTTCTGAGCAGTAACAAACACTGAGCACACACTACAGCAACTCACAGCCACAGCACCCAGACCTGGCTGGGTGCAGGAGCTGCAGGATGACAACAGCTGTGTCACCTACAGCGAGAGGGGCACCACATTCCCTTCCTGAACCACACAGAGCTGTGCCAGGGTGTCTCAGGATTAGCAAGTCAAGATGACGTTTTAGTGGTCCTCAAACACATGCTATCGAAGGAAAGGGAAAAGAAATAAAAGTTAAGGAGTAAGACCAAAGTTTTCTGGAGTCCTGCATCTGGAAACGTGAGCATTAACCCTGTAGGCCAACTCCCTGCTTCAAGTTCGGTTCTGTACCAATCAAAGAACTGAGATGCAATTATGAAATGGTGCATATTAATTTTCAAAAGGACCATAAATGACTTTAGGGTCTATGTCCTACTGATAGCTATGTTTCTTTCCACAGTATGAGAAGAGCTCCTCTGTTAACACAACAGTGCAGAAAACGTGTAAATGAAAGTTGAGAAATTTTTCTTTCCATGAACAAGTTTCTAATTTCATGTTCCATTATGAAGGATAATAGAAAAGTCTTGCAATTTTAATGCAGTGCTCTGGAATGTAATCTTCAAATTCAATATTTATGCAGTTATCTCCAAATCAAATATTAATGTGCCTGAAAGTTTGGTCATTTATTTATTTCTCTCAAAACTAAATGCTCATTAGAGTTAATTATTTTAAGAAAATAACAGAACTTTACTGACCATATATAAATAGGAACATAAAGTTCTTTTCCATGGAGTAATTTCTTTCAACTGCTATCTCTACCAATTTATCACCCTTTACTCTCATTTTCAAATAGAAGGTTCTTTGACTGCAATAGAAACCCTCAAACAAAAAACCCACCTGGCTATTTCAAAACCTGCTCTCCACAGAAACTCCCTCAGCCTGTATCACATGATAGCTCCCAGCTCCCTGGTACTGTGACAGCTTCAGCCTTATTGTCTGAACTTGGCAGCAGAAGACAATGACATCCAACTGAACCCAAGGTATGGTTGGCCAAATACAAGAGATTATCATCAGCTGAAGACAGCTGGCCTTTCTCCTAATTTAAAACAAACAAAACAACAATGATAGGAAAAGAGCCAACCAGGAGAAAATAGAATAGAATTAAAATAAGACTAGGGTTAAGAAAAGCATGCCATTTTGCCTTATTTCATAGAACACTCCATCTAAGACATCTTATGCTTCCCTTTATCAATTTCAATTCTTCCTGAAGAGCCTCCAGTTTTGAGTGCCTGGGACTACACTCAAAAGTAAGCAGGAAACACAGGATATTATGAACTCAGATGTGTTGGCACCTGAGCTCAGCAATCAGACACTGACACGTGTGAAAGGTGCCACTGTGCCCTGTGTGTGTGTGGATGCAGCCTCAGGGTTTACACATTCCAGAGAGTTATTTTTATACTTTGCTAAAAAAACCCTACTGCCTGCAGCACGTGGTCTGTCACTCAGTATAGATGTCAGTCCAGGCAGCTCATGATTGCAATCCAGCTCAGGGAACTCCTCTTACTTTGTAGTTTATTTAAATATTTATAAATGCATTTTAGACAACATTCTACGACTGTATAACCCATAAAGCATTTGTAACTTGTGAAGCACATACTCCTACAACATGAATATAAACACAGCTCAGCTCTTACGATATGTTTTTAACTGCTAATAAATTTTGTTGCACAGTTACTTAATATCAGCAAAAACATCACAATCAAATGTCCTCCTTTTGTCTTCTCCAAGGGACAGTGCAAACCACGGCAGCTTGTAGAGACCCCTGCTCCTGAATGCTCTGCTTACACAGTAAGTAAGTCAGAGAGTTTGCTTTCTTCTGTTCCCTGAAGTTTATGAATGAGTAGAAGTTCCTAAAGTATCAGAGGCTAACAGATTGCTAAATGCCACTTATCAGTAATTTTATCACTAAAAGATTTTTTTCTGGAAAGAATATATATTTAAGGTGAACAGGTTTCTTCCTAAATGTTCCTTGTTTCTGGGCTCTTGCCTAGAAAATCTCCCACTGACATTTCACTGTTAACCAGGTGCACCTACCCAGGACCTCATAATTACTGAGGATTTAAGAATAGGAGCTATGAATAAAAGAACAAATCACCAGCAAAACAATTCATCACAAGTCAAAAGCCAATGTCAAAGCACAATCTGTAGAGCTAGGAGCTCCACTAGCACAATGTCCATGTTTCCCTGAGTGCATGTGGACAAGTTCTGCATGCTTTGACTTTACCTGCTCCTCTTAATTGTTTTTAGATTAAAATTTGAGGAAGAGAGTCCATTCCAGTGTGAAAAGTCAAGTAAATATTTTTACAGATGAGAAATGTAAGAGTCACTTGCCAGCAGTGTTTGCACAGCCACCCTGGAAACACTTACCAGAGTCAATCAGTTGGGTTGCACAAAACAGTAATTTGCAGTTTAGGTGACCAACCAGAAAGCACAGAACAGTAATTTGACAATCTTGAGTGTAGCAGTTGCAAGAAGTAATTTATGAGCAATCTCTAGGCTACCACACATCTCCATCAACCAGGCACTGAAAAATTCTTAATAATAAGCAGATTCATGAATCCCAAACCTGTGCAGAGCAGAATCCTTCCCTGCCTGCTCAGGCTGGAAATCCTGGCCTCCACTGAGTATGCTCATCCTGATCTCACTCCATTTCCATGAGTAACTCTCTTCTACCAAGGGTTAAGTTATATTTACAACATCTGAAACAATTAACAATTGGCTGTTTAAGCACATTGTCTAGATGGTACTAGATACTCATCTGTGTTTCTAAGCACAGGATCTTGCAGTATGTTTCCTGAGACCTCTTCCTGTCATGCTGAAAGCCTGCAGGGCTGACCCCCCACTCCCAAAATGGAGCTGAAGCTTGAAAAGGGGAACAGTGTCAAACAGAAATAGCACCTACTTAGTCTGTCAAGACGAGGAAGATTTCTACCCTGTATGACAGGCATCGTGTGGAAAGCACAGAACACACAATTCCTGCTGTTTCAAAAGGCCTTGAAAATAACTCTAAGTACAGACAGAAATGATGGAAGAAAAGGAGAAAGAATAACTTGCTTTTCAATGTGCTTTAACTGTGGCATCCTAAATGCAAATGTTATGAGATCAAAAATGTTACGAAAGCAGAATTCTTATACTTTGTTAATTCCCTTACTGAGAAGAAAATATTTAAACACATTACTATCTCAACAATTCCCCAAAACTTTAATGTCAATGCAGAAACAAACATCAACAATATCAGAAAGAATTTCTCTCTTGACTGAATTTGCTCTGGTGAGATTGGGCTTTTTTCAGGAGCAAAAGCCAAAGTCATAAATAAGCACAGAAATTGAAGCACTTTTAGCAGTTTTGCCCACTGTGCTAAACGCTCAGGAGTTACCAAGGAACACAGGGAAATCCGACTTTTAAAATGTGATTAGTGTTTGTCACCTGTATCTCTCTGTGTCCAACAGCAGGGCTGGGGGGCAGCAGAGCTGGGGTGTGCAGGGGAGGGATGACCCAACCCTGCCCTGGGAGATCACAGCTGCCCCTGGAGGAGCAGAAAATCCAGGTGACACAGCCACCAAAGGTAACACAGAGCTGGGAGATGCCATTTGTGATGTTTGTTCCTGGAGTTTCTGTGGGTCTGCAGGAACTGAACTGCAAGTCATGGGAGCAAGCAGCTCTGCTGCAAGGATTTTTTGACCGTCCATGTTACCACAGCTGTTTCCAATACATGTTAAACACTTCTATGTTCAGTGTGCAATTAAAGCTGGGGCAGGCTCCTGCTGCCACACACACTGGGCAATAGGCAGTTTAGATCACTTACAGTGCAGCAAAAAATGGTACAGTAATCTGAATATCTCTTTCAAGATACAAATTCACCTTGAAGTATTATGTTCAATGTGTTCCTTCTCAACTAATGGCATCTTCATGGAAGCCAAGCAGGATGGCACTTAGTGTATTCCACACGAGATGCTGTTGAAAGCTGATGAATACACATGTTTTATCTGGTCATTATTCCATCTCTATATGGACGTGATTAGACTTTTCAAGCTTACAATAGGTACCTCATATGCTATATAATTTGTTTTTGCTTCTTTCATATGTAATCTTCCCAGAATACCCATTTAATGCTTTACTCCTAGCACATCTTTGCATTCTATTTAGAAGACATTTCTCATGATTCTTTCTTCTTCTCCTCCCCCTTTTCCTACACATTAACTTCCACTGATTTTGAAGAACTTTACTTTCCACCTTCTCTTTCAAAGGAGAAGTTCCTTTTTCAGAGAAATTATTAAAAACGTTTCTCAATGCAATGTTTCTCTGCAGTGTTTCTCAATATTTTAATATTGTGGGCCAGGGAGCAAAATGAAAAAAACCTCTAAAATTCTTTTAGTTGTAGGAAACTTGCAAAGTCTATTTTTGCAGTAATGACTCTACTAGGAATTGCCATGTTTTGTCAACAGTTCCATGCATTTCCTTGTGAGCATAAAGCTCAAGAGAGACTTTCAAAGACTTTTCTGTGGGGTTTCTTTCCACCACTCTTCACTCACACAGTATCTTTTAAACAATACTGAAAAAGCTTTTAGAAGGCCAAAAATTAAATGGCTTCTTCTCACCATCAGGGAGTCCACAACTCAAGTGATTCTGTTTCTTTTTACATTAAATAAGCAAAACTGCAAATGATAGTATGCAGAGATGTAGCACGAACTCACCACAGACAGACCCAATGATATGAAGCCTGACATTTTGCCATCTGTCTCCAATAAATATCTCCTCTAGAAGGTTTCTTGTCTCCTCACCTCCTTTCTAGTGACTGAGGGCAAGTGTGAGTCCTTTCTAGAAAGGTTTTCAAGCTACCAAATCAGGCCACTGACCTGTGGGTACACCAGGGCCAACAACATCTGTGCAGCTTAAAATGCTGTTCCCTGTCATCATCATTTTATAAAATGCCTCAGGCCCTCAGATGACAGGACACAAAAGCTGCTGTTTACTTTGCTGCAAATGAAGTGTGCTGCTCAATGTTCTTAGACAGCAATAAGATTCCTGATTATTTTATCAGTATCTCAATTTTCACCTCCTTCCTAATTCTGTCCTTGCCCCATAAGGTATGGCTACTTCAAACCTTCCCACCTAAAGCACCTTCCTGAAGCAGTGGATGATCTTGTTTGTATGCTCTAAAAACAAAGAACATCCTGCTTAGTCCCACATCCAGACATATTGCTGTTTTTGTTTCTCTTTGCATTGACAGCTTACAGCACTGTTTTCCAAACCCGAGCAGAAATAAAAGCCCTACAAGGAGGTGAATTGTCAAGCTGAAGCAGTAAAGGCTTTATGGCTCCCCTAATGCTCAGCATAAAGCACTAAGAACATTTGAAAGTTAGCTGTAATGTCTAAATTTTTAAAGTGCAGTCTCTTTGCAGAGAAGATGCATGTTGCTATTTCAGTCTCTTCACTTCTCATGCAACTGTTGGGCTGAACTACTTACAAGCAAAAAATAGATCTTAGTCCATGTGCTCCAGAATACTCAAGTGTTCTAAAAAATTTAGCAAAAAAAGTATGAGGCAGAGGGTAATTTGTGCCAAAGGAACCACCAAATATGTTACAGGAGCAGCAGCCTACGTGCTGCTAAGACATGTGGTTAAAATATTCCAACACCAGAGATAATTAATCCATTTATTCCCCTAGTGTTTGGGTACTCACTGGGCAATTCATCAGTGCAATACACAACAGAGTTTCCTAAGTGACCACCAAAACCCCATCAAGCCCATGTACAGCACACCAACAAACAGTGTGTGCCACTGAGGGAAAAATGGGGCTGAAACAGATGTGTGCCAGCAGTGGAAATTTTGGGAATGTGCTCCAGTCTTTCAGTAGCTAAGGTTTCTCCAACCTCTGAGAACTGGGATGGGATTGTGATGCTCCTTGGTCACCAACACCTCTAAAATGACCTGGAACCTAGAAGCGAGAAAGGGGACAACACAACTGCAAAGAATAGCATTAATGAGGAGAAAAAATCAGCAGAAGAAAAGAATATGGACACATAACAAACTTTGAAGGGCCTTTTCTTTAGCTGTTTGTATTTTGCCTATAAGCTCAAGATTCCTCCAAGATCTAACACCATCCAGCCTTCTCAGCATGTTTACACTGTTTCCCAAATGACTGCTGTGGACAGGTTTCTATATAAACCCCCCCTTTTCCTGCTTGTCATTGAAAATGTCACATTTAACTGTCTTTATATTTTATAATACATCAGCCAGGTGCTGCTCCTGTTAGAAAAGAAAAAATCTTCTGCGTATTCTGAATCGCAATAGTCTATACAACTACCGGGTTATTCACTTGCTTTTAATGGTCTAAGACACTGAAAAGAGGAGGAAATGTGTTGCCCACTAAGCACTATGTAACAACTCCAGCCAAAGTGTGCAATTTCATTTCATACATCCACCTCTGTCAGGAAATAATGCGTCTCCAGCTGAGTGAAGGAGCCATTTTCATGTCCATTCTCTTTGCTGAACCACGAAAGTGCATCGCTCTGATTTTCCTCTTTCATGACTTTGGCATAACTAAAAGAAAATTTAATTCTATAAAAGGAAGCCTGGTTTCTCTCCTTATTTGGCAGTAAAACATGCACTGATTGTGAACATGGCTTGAATACAAAGTACATTGTAATTGCGCTGCACAAGCATTTCAGCTTTAAGATGGCACTTCTAATCTTTCTCTGTTGTATGATCCAAAGACCAAGATGACTTAAAATTAAGAGTTTTCAGTTGTTTACAAGGCAGACTTAGACAGTTGAAAAGCTTATTGATTAGAAGCCATTGTTCATCCACAAATTAAAATGCTGTGCTCCTGTATTATTAGTTCACGTGTTTTGAGAAAAACACCTTGGACCAGCTAAATCATTATTGTACATGGGGCAGCAGCCAGTATAGTCCAGTGTCCTCTCCCTTTTTATGGCTTCAATTAGTTGTTTTAAACAAAAAATTCTGTTCCAATGTGTTTTGAGATAGGATATCCTAAGGGAGTTTTCTTCTCTTGTCCAATAACATGGACACTGGCCTGTATTCTAAAAGCTGTCCTTTTTTTCCCTTAACTTTTTGCTGCCAATCCTCGAGGCTGTTGCTTCTCTTCCAGATCTTACTAAGCTCTTGGCCACATCATTCTCTTCATGGGGTATTTATTTTCCCCTGGGCTGTGGCAGGACAAAGAGCAAAATTTAAAAACTGGAAAAATTAATAGAAAAAAATAATCATCCCTTACTCTTAAAATGAGCAATTCATTGAATGTAGCTGTGGAAATTCCCCAGGCAAAGGTCACAAGAGGTTGGGACAATATTGTAAAGCAGCACCACATCCTTCTGCTCCCTGGGGATGCTGGCTGTAGGACATGGACACAGGGTGACAGCCTAGGAGGGCCTTTGCTCACCTGTCTGAGCATGTAAGAGGTATTTCAGCCCACAGGACTTCACCATCCCATCCACAGGGATAAACCTGACTGGTATGAGCACAGCTTACACACCTGGGCACTCGGTGAGGGTCAGGTGGGAATTGTGTGTCAGATGGGGAGACCAGAGGCTACACTGAACAGTTTAGTCAAGACTGAGTCAAATACTGAATGTGAAATATCAGATTAGAAATCTTCACTTTAGATTTTTCTCTCCCAACAGGTGGATGTAGAGCTGGAAATTCACCCACAACACAAACAGGGGATAACTACCTTTTGATTAGCTTTTGGAAACAATGGAATGAATTTTTACCCAACACCAGTGTTACTCAGAGGCTTTTGCAGCTGCTGGCTTGAGTGTGTCTACAGCTGCCTGGGCTGTGCAGGAGGAGGGAAGCCACTCTATCTCCCTGAAAGAAAATCTGGGGAGATGCCAAGGGGTAATGTGAAAGGATCCATTCATCCAGTGGTCAGCAGTGGGAGCACTTATGGGACTGGGGGAATAGGCAACCATGGCAGGCAGGGATGGCAAATCTGCACTTGTGCTCCAGAGCATGTTCCCTGATGCACAGGGAATTTATGGTAGAAATCCAGGAAAAAAGATAAAACATGGTGAAGTGTTGTAATAAGCTAAAAGGTATTTAGTTGTTTATACAAAGAGAATCATTGAACTACTAAATCAGTTTGCTATTCCTGTGACAGAAGGACAAGTGGCACATTAGCTCATTTCATTGTTAAATTAATATCAGCTTAGTGTGTTTAATTGATCTAAATTGTTCTGATCCAGCTGAAGTTGGCATATTTGAACCAGCCTGATGTTGGTGTGTCATAATCCATTAGTTATTTTCTTTATCCCGCTCAGGGAATTTGAGAAGACTCAGAAGCACCAGAGGAATGAGGAGGCAAGAAGAGACCAACTGCTTCTCCCTGGCTCTTTCTCTCCTCTTTTCTACACTAACTCTGCTGTCGATCACTATTGCCAGCTAGAGCTGAGTCTGCCAATCACCCTGACACTCTGCATTTCCCAAACAGGGACTCTCCTGTGAAAACTGTTGACTTGGCTTTAAATATTACTCCTCACAGGATTATTTTTTACTACCTGCTACAGAATTTGTGCATGTACAAGACAAATGCTCGTGAGGACTTAATTTAAACAGGAACATGACCAAATTGATAAATCTAGTGACAAGAGTAAGAATGGCCAAGAAAAGAGAGAGAGATCTGTGAGTTATTCTGCCCACCCACTGTGCTGAACACGTGGCTCAGTGTGTCACATTCTCTGGGTACACTTGACATTTTACAGAATAAAGGGAAGACCTGGTGACCCAAGCAGAATAAAACAATATTTTTAGATACAAAGCCACTGAGGCTCATCATATGGAGTTGCTGAAAGTGCAGCAGGACTGTTGCAATGGTACAAAACCAGCAAAAAAGAAGAACAGGAAAACTATGACTAAAGAGGAAAACAGGACCACTGCATTCAGATGGGAAAGTTTTTTCATCTGCAGAGGTTGTTGAAGTCTTTGGAAGATGGTGTTTGGTCACTGCTGCTCCCTCAAACCACAATGGCAAGTTCAGGTATTACTGATGACTGGTGGGAAACACAGCACATTCTCTTCTCCATAAGACCTTAGCAGGGTGGATGAAGAAGGATTTTGATTCAAAGACCTCCAAAATTCAGTTGATTGTGATACACTCCACCCACCATCCTCACTCTTACTGGCATTGCAGGCTGCTACAGGCTCCCACACTGGGGCTCTGCCCACGCCAGGCTGTGCTGCAAACCTCAGCTAACCCAGGTCTTGCTCTCCCCAGTGCACCTGGGACCACCTGGGCAGTGCTGGTGTAGGGGGCAATTGCCACTTGCAAAACATCCATCTGTGCCAAGTCCATGGGAGGATGCAGCATCAGTCTGCTTAGGGCCTTGCTCCCCACAAAAGCATCTCTGACTCTGGGAAGGAGTCATGCTGCACCATGAAACAACCATCCTCAGAAGAGTCTCTTCCTCATTCACTTCTCTTTCCTGGACTAGGGATTTCTTCAATCAGGTAATGCTGGAAAACCACCACAACAATTCTCAGTGCTTTGGTTGTAATAAGGTGAGGAAAGGGCCAGCTCACCTTGCATTGTCCCTCCCATGGGATTTCAAGAAGTTCATATCACGGTATCTGGACAGGAATGCCACGAGCTGATCGTTTGTCCTGCGAGGTAAAGAACAAAAGGTGCACAAATTACACTGTGAAAACCACTGTGTCTAGAGCAATTTATATATTTATTCTTCTCATTTGGGGACCATTCTCAGATTCTAAAGGAGGTGGTTTCAAAAAATCCTTCCATCCTGCTGCTAAACTTCAATGAGTCCCTCTGCTCAAGAAAGTGTACTTGGAAGGAAGCACAGCTTTATTACACCCTAACTAATTTCTTATCAACCCTTGGCAGGTATTTTTAGGATTATAACAGAGTATGTATGAAATAATACTGTTCAACACTATTTAAGTATGAAAATCCAGTTGCAAGATGATTGCATTGATAGTTCAATTTTACATGCTTTGCTAGATATTTCTTAGGGAATTTGCTTCAGTATCTATTGGCATTTTATTTGTTTTCATTGTGTAATAGAGAAGAGGCCAAGGTTGGAATGCATAACGCAAGAGAATTTTGATGTCAAAAAGGCAATATAATTAACAGGAACAAAGGAATTTAGAAGGTTAATTCCAATTAGTATGACAGGCAGTCTGACACCAGCATTTTCAAAATTTCAGCTGACATGTCCAAGAATGTATTTACACTTGACAGCTTTTGTGGTCTGTTATTTCTTTAACAATGGAGCAAAAATGTTCTCTATTTATCTAGGTCAGCATATTTAGGAAAACTGAATAAATTACATTAAAAATATCTTAGTCTCCTGAATTGCATTTAAACCCACAACCTTATAGATACAACACCATTTAAGCAATGGTCTATAATGAAGTTGATGGCAGAAAAACTCAAGATAAAAGAGTTGTCAATAGTACTGTATTTTGAAAACATTTCATTATTATAAGCCACAGAAAACCAAGTTAAACCTGAATGTGTTTAACTGTACAAAACATGTTTAACTTCTGGGGTCAGGCTGCAACAACTTGGAAATGTCATCAGCCAAGTAAGCTATTTTCATAATCTCATTGATTTTACCTGGATGAAATGAATAATCTGTCAATCAACCATGCTGACAGACAGGGCCCTGAGCCCCTCCTCCTTTAGTCCCCCATGTGAGCTGCAATACCTCCCAGGGTCACACTCTGCATCTCAATTTGGCAAACTCAGAAACTGCTTTCTGTATAGTAAGCTCTGCAGATTTTCACATTTGCTGCTCCAGTGACTCTCCATCTTACTGGGATGAATAGGCATTTAGTGAATTTACTTAGCAATGCTTCCACATGAAATGGTTTCAATGGCTGACATCTTTGGGTGAATTTCTAGGCAAAAGCTGGCATGCAAAGATGATCTTTGGTAATATAATCAAGTTTGGAAGTGCTTGAGCTTTAATTTCCTTACAGGATAAAAATCAAATCTACCAAAGTAACAATCCACACCACTCAATAAAACATCATCCTTTCTAGATTGCTCACCAACCTGTATTCTGCTATTCAGCAATACTCTGCCAAGTGTGTCAGGACTTGGGGCTGCCATACAAATTTCTCATTGCTTCTCAGTTTTTAGATAATTCTTATAAATGTCCAAATGATGCTTAGCTCTCAAAGTAATCAATAATTGACATCTTCCCTCTTCCTGAAAACATTGGTGGGGGGCTTGACCCTACTTTGAATGTTTTTAATTTTTTCTTTTAAAGAATTCATATGGAGTTTTACTCCTTGTCAATTAATATGCTTCTTTTCATGTGTTGATAACATGGAACTAAAACATCATAGTTCCATTTGGTAAAACTTTCTAGTTAATTGACATTTAGATTTATGCAGTCAACCAATTCTATGCTCAGCATGGCAGCACACAGAATTCCTATTAAGCTTTCATTCAAAGTGCTCCTTCTGGCCCCAACATCATGAGGATGCTGCACATCACCTCTGACTTATTCCACCAGAAGACATTAAGAAGAAAATCAAAGGTATTGAACACAGGATAGGTGTTAATGCATTTGTTAAAATCCTCCTCACCTTTTGGGAAACTTTGCCTTCAGGAGGAGATTTCCTAAATGCCTCTGGCACAGATTGCTGCCACATTTGTTCACAGGGAGCAGCAGTGGAGTCTCTGCCTCGGCAGTGCCTCTGGCACCAGGGATTTCCAATGCCTCTGGCACCCCTTTGGCCAAAGGCTGGGGACATGGGCCTGTTTTTTCCCTAAGTGAGGCAAGCAAAAACTGAGATTTTCAGCTGAAGACATCACTGTGAGCAACAGCAACTCCACACGGCCAAATTAAATTCTGCTGTAGCTCCACAAACTTCGGGGATAATTCACTGAGCATAAATTTGGCACAAAATCTTTTACTAACTACCATGGTAAAACAGAAAGTAACAAGTGCAACACAGCCTTCCTAAGAAGGAAATAAAGTCATGGGGAGAGGGAGGGTAGCTCTTGCTACTGATCAAAAATACACTAATAGTACATATCACATTGCTATCAGTTTCCCCAGTGTGTAACACAGCACAAATACAGATTGAGGAAAAAAGCCCTTCTGCCTGAGGCTGGGCCTGATGGATGCATCCAGACAGCTCCCACTTCTATTTCCTTTTGCTGTTAAACACTTGGAGGGCAAGGCACCAGGGAGAAGGATTAGTCAGCTGGTTACCTGTACCATTAGCAGGGAGGAGGATGGTGTGAGTGTAGAGAGGCTGAGAGAAAATGGGTATTTTCAGGTGTGCAGCACACAGGGTGAAACATGAAACTAATCCTCGTGTGAACTGCAAGTGGGGAGAAAGGTTGTGTGTGGGGGAGGGCTGCCACAAGAAGATGACAAGGGAAGAAGAGTGATGGGAAACACAGCATGTCTGAGTTCACTGATGCAGATTTGGTGTTCAGCAAGGGCAGGTCTGCCAGCTGGGACAGGGGTGCCCATCTCCCCCTGACCCTTGCTGAGGTCACCTTGGTAAGGTCCTACAGCTCCCCTCCTGCAGCAAGGGGGGTCAGGGGTGGCAGGGGCACTGTGCCCACCTGCTGAGGTGCCACCCAGCAAAGCTCAGCCAGGCCCCCATGGGGCTGGGCTCAGGGATAGCTGCACTCAGCTGGGCAGGCAGTGGGGCTCCAGAGGCTGCAAAGTGACTCAGCCCATGGCACTGCTCACCTGGGGACGTGGCTGAGCCCCTGGGCTGGGGCTCTGCTTGGGGTTGGGTCAAGATTAGAGTTACAGGTCTAAGGAAGAGAAAAAGGTGAGTCCTACATCCAGAAGGAAATGCAGAAGATATTGCCAAAGCAAAGTAAAGTCTGCTACCAGTGTTTCCTCCTGAGCAGCCCCTGGCCTGGGGCTGAGTCCCAGGGTATGAGCAGGCAAACCAGGCACTCAGTAAGCACATGCACTTGCTGAGCATGGCAATAATTTCAGCATATGGCCCATACACTGGGGACTGAAATGAAAAACTGGAAGAGAAACAGTGACTTTGTGTTTGCATTGTGTGCACAAAGCAGTACAAGTGAATCTCTGCCCATAACCACAGCCAGACACTGCAGACAACAAGAGACACTGCTGGTCCTGCTGGATTCAAGCAAACCCTCCAACCCTGGTGACTAATCCTAGCAAAGAGCAGAGATGCCTTCAGTCTGCAGCTGTGAAAACAGACCGGGAAAGCCTTTGGAGAATATGAGAAAAGGAAAACATGAGATTGTTACTTTTGGAAGATAAGAATGGCTAATAAAAATGTTCTTGATTCAGCAAGGTACTTTAATGCATGGGCAACCTGAAGGATGTAGGGAATAGAAGTCACTTCAATGGGATTACTGATATGTCAAAACCTATACAATTTAATAAAAATTTGGCTAAGTTAGATCAAAAGTTCAGAAGCTTTTGGCAGAACACAGGTATGGAAACAAGATGGTTTGATTCTGTGTAGGAATCAGATGAAGGAAAGAGATCTGCTCTAAGTTTATTAATTATTAATCTTAATTAATTTATGGCTATCTAATGACAAGCCTCCTGGCTGCTGCACAGGAGGAGTGCAGGGAGGGGATTAGCCCTGGCCATGGTGAGCAGTGGGGGCAGCAAACACAGCAGCAGTTCTGCCTGGTGTGGGGTGCTGGAGGGGCAGGCAAGGATCACAAAGGCAGCTGAACAGGCAAAAAAAAGGAACACAAAGGCAAAAGTGTTTGGGAGAATAGGGCAAGGAGGCTAATGTGGTTTGCAGCAGCAATGAAGAGCCTCTGAAGCAGGGATGATAAAGGCAAACATACAATCAGAAGAGGTAAGTCAAAACTGTTACAAGTTCTCCCAGTGCCCAAAGCTTCGATATTTCCACCCCTACTCGACTGACTCATCCCCACAGTTTCCTTTCCCAGGACTCCTGTGACTGTGTGAAGGCACAGCCCTACAGATCCCAGACCTACAGCAAGCACTGCCAGGAAACTGTTTCTACAAGGTCACTAGAGATGGAAGACTTCGGAGACAAAACCTGGAATTATGGGGCAAACTCATCTATTCAGAGTTAAGCATGATATTAATGGTTAATGTGGCTAAACATGGTTAATTTAAACATGCAGATGAGCACACAAGAGACTGGAAGTGGAAGAACTGAGTGTCCTAAATTTTGCTATTTTATTTTCAATAAATTCTTATAATGGTGCTTAAGCTCATTGATTTCAAAAGGTTATTAATTTCATATTCATTAACCCAGTATTGCAGAGTATTTAGGACATACCATCACTACCAAGCCCTCATGGCAGCAGAGTTCCTCCCCTGGTTATTCCTAGCCCAGGGCTATCCCTCTCCCTCTTAGCCAGGAGTGCCTGTGCCCAGCCTGGCTCCCCAGGGCCTGACAGCCCTGCAGGGCACAGAGGAGCTGGGGAGGAAGGAGAGCAGCCCAGGAGACAGGGAGGGGTTATTGCCAATTGCTGCACACACCTGCACAGCACCCAGTGCACTCTGAAAGCTCCTGCTGGGGCACAGCAGCACTTATGGGACCTTCCCACTCCTGAAAGGGACCCTGACCTGCTCTGGTCCCTCCACCAGGCCCACTGGCACACATGTGGGCATGGCATGGAACCTCACAAAAGGATGCAACAGATGAAGGAATCAATAGAAAAAAGCAAAAAACCTACAAAAACTCCTCCTGGAACACATAGCAAGATGATCAACCTCACAAATGCAGCATGAGAAAAATACAGGAAAAAGTTTGCAGAGTTCAGTTTTCAGACCCTGGATAGGCAGCCTGACCCTCTCACTGATGCTCCCAAGTCCTCCTGCCTCTCCAAAGGCAGTTTAGTGCAAGGGGAGGCTCAGAGGAGCCTGACCCAGGCTGCAGTAAGAAAAAAACCCCAACAAGTCTGCCACCTGAAAATGCAAAGAAAGGGGAAGGCTACATTTAGCCTTTGCTATCCATCACAGAACAAAGATGAGCACGGCAGGACTTTCTCAGCAGAACTGATTCCTGTAACAACAGCCATTCATAAAATGTAAAAATGAGAACAACAGATAGGATTTCAGAGGCCAACTGCATGAGGAAGGCTCTGGGTGACAGTTAATACCTCTGCTTTTACAACAGTGTTGTCTTAAATGGTTTGTTTTGTCTTTCAAGTCAGGTTTAACGGGGGAACAAGATAATGGAAGAAAACTACAGCCTTGGCAGCTCAGCTTGCTGGAGTACTTGGGAGATCAGAGCTGTGGTGCTATTCCAAAGTGTCAGCCTTCTGCAGTTGGATGCTGCAGGCACTGATCACTCATCACAAGGGATGCAGCCACTCTCCGTGCAGCTTTGCCAGTGCTTTATGAGGCTCAGGACATTCTATCAGCAATACAGACATCTAGGCTGGACTTCCAGTTACTGCTTCCCATTCAACCATTGTCTGTTTCCTATGGAAAAGAAAAGAACTTGCATAGCCAAAAAAGAGTGAAAGTCTCTTTTAGATGTCACACTGCTGAATAAACCTCTTCCTAGTGAGAGTACATAAATGCCTGGGTGCAAAGGAGATCTACTGAGAGAAAATAGAATATACTCCACTGTCTGCTTCCTGAGCCACTCCACAACCTATTTTCTATAAATTCAAGGCTTCAGACAGCATTTATAAAATAAATAAATAAGCCCACTGCTGAGAAGCAGCAGCACATGCTTAAATGAAAATCCTAAGGAGACCATATAAGAGAATTCCACCAAGGATTAATGAACAAATGTGATTAAAACTATCTACAGCTCTGGACTGCTGCCAAAACGCTGCTAGCAGTGTTTGATATGTAAATGCCTAAAACGTTTGCTGTGTGTACTGCCGTTGATGCAAAGCCTCTATAGAGAGTTTCTCCATCTAATTAGAGATATTGGTTTAGCAAACTTTGGAGTCTATAAAACCCTCAATGTCTCATTATTCTTTTAAAATAGAATATTCATTTGTTTGGAATGTTTTCCAGCTATATCCCATGAAAGCCTGAAAGGCCCTTGGCTAATGAAAAACTCCAGCCCCGTATCAGCTGATAAACCCTACAGCTTTTATGATAATAAAATTTTCACCACATGCACTCATTAAAACTTTGTAACACTGCTTTTGACTTTCTTTAAATATTCACAGGAAAAAAGTAAATTACTCAATTTCCAATTATTTTATAGCACAATTTCAACACAAGCATTTAAAATCTCCAGGACCTTATCAAATACACCACAGAATGGTGCAATCACTGTGTCTCTGATCTGGTGAAGCCCTGAACAGTCAGTGCTTAACTGTAGCACACTTGGAGTTCTCCCAAAGCAATGCAACTTTCACACTGCATTGTCATAAATTACTTTATGGGTCAGTGCTCACATGCCCACATGTCCAGAAGCAGAATGTGCAATGATTACACACGAGGTCAAGAGCTGAGTGCTGTCCTTTAACTCATCTTCCATCTCTTAGGTGCACAAGTACATTTATTAAGGAGATCTTTCCAGGAAGGCCAATCCAGTTATAACTCGGATTGTCCATCTCCACCACAGATATGTCACCAACTCACCAATGTTTTGGGATTTAACTCACTGGTGTTTAATGTTTTTACAAAATCCCCTCGGTCCCAGGAGTACCTTTGAATTGATCCTAGGAATTAATTTTTCTGTGACAATGACATTTTCTCAGCATCCCTGCTGCTGCAGTAAAAAGTAAATAAGAAAAACACTACCCTGTAACACCATGTCATATGTAGCTCATTTTCTGATTTTAAAGCCACCGCAAGTTGCGAGTTGCTGTATTTTAGAATGAAACTATGAAATACATTAAGGTAGTTTTCCTTTCACAAACTTAATTGTATGCAATTGCTAAGTCTAGATTATTTGTATGCTTAACAACAACAAATGCACTGAAAAATACTTGAACAACAAAAGCTTCTGAAGCACCTTCCAAATGTGGAACTGCATGAGACCTGGCACACATGAAAATAATCAAAGAAAATCAGCTACTTGCAGGATGACTTATTCCCTAAATACCCTGGTATTGATGCATGCAGCTCAGAGCTATTTTGCGAGAAAGGAAGGAAATGTTTCACCCTCATTTGTTAAACAATTTTGTATTTATTTTTCTATTTAAGTTTATGAATCATCAGCACATCACCACCATTATTTATTTTTTTCACCTTGCTAGCCCAGAACTTGAGTGCCTGACAGATAGCATTTGCTAGAAAGGTCTATAAATGCCTATTTCAAATAAATATTTTTAAGTAAAGGCAGAGACATGTGTGTAACTTAGATAAGGGCTAGAAAACTTGTTACAGGTATATACTGCAGTAAAGCAAAATTCCTCTCCCACCACATTCACAAGAGATGTCAGTTTAGTTGAACTGCATGTATGAAAAAAATGCTCATTTTTATCAGTGCTGGCAAAAACTGTTTATCAAGCCTTGCTGGCATTCCCATTACTTGTATTTGGAAATTAAAATAATGCAGATTAGTGCAGAAAAAGTACAGCAACGTGGGGTTTAGACTCAACTTATACTCTGATCTAAAATGCTTAGCATTAATTGATAAGTAACCCAGAGATTCATGGAATCACATGATTACTCAGCATTATGTCAGCTCCAAACATAGCACCATGGCAATGCTCAATTTGAAAAAGACCTTTAAGATCACTGGATCCAGCACTGCCAAGCCCATCACTAAACCACATCCCCAGTGCCACTGTCCCAAACTAAGGTGCCAGCCTTGAGCCAGCAGGTTCCATTTTGGCATTGGTGCTGCCATGTTCACAAGTTTCTGCTCAGGGGCTTGTGAAAGCTATTTCAGAGAGAGAGCTGCCACAGCTGCCAGGCCCCCCCTCAGCGTGTCTGCCTGGAGCACAGGCAGGTTGTGCCCTCATATCACAGCCTGTTTATCTCTGGCACATTCATGGTTTGTTTCCAGACTTTTTTTTGGCTTTTGATCCCACCAACACAAATAGAAAAAAAAAATTAGCCGAACATACAGTCTTCTGTTATAACTGTTGTTCCCTGGTAGGATCAATGGTCAAACTGGGGTTCACAGCCATGTAAAGGATGAGCCAAGGTGTGTTTGGGGTCTCTGCTGCTGACAGGGTGCAACAGCCCCCAGCATTAGAGTGGACGGTGTCTCACTCTGGTCCATGCAGGGTCCATGGAAGGGCACAGGTGCTGCTCTGGAGCCAGGCCAGGATCCCTGGCAGTACCAGCTCAGCTCTGCTCTCCCCTGAGCAGCACCATCAGTGACTGTCCTTGTCCCCATTTCCTCCCCATGCCACGTGGCAGGCTTGCAGAAGACAAGCCAACAACAGTCACTGCTCTGGTTCAAGTTGAATTCCTCTCAAATTAATGATACAATGGAGGAGAAGGGGCAGCACAGGCAGGGGCAGGCGAGCCTGCCCACACTGGGAAGAACTTCTGGGAAACTTGTCTCATGCAGGCAGATGGGCTGACACAAAGCACCACGAGGCCAATATTCCCCTTAGTCACTTTAGCTGACCTCCCACTAATAGCTGCCATTAACCCTTCAGTCAGCAACTTTCCAAGGTAGCTGTGCTCAGCATAAATGGAAAGAATCGTGATTTTCATGGTAAAAATGCACTGCTTTGGTGGATGACATCAACAAGCCCAAATGTGAATGTTTTTTTAACCTTTTTCTATTAAGGGTGTAAGGACTGATTAAATGCAGAGTGTGGAGCCAATGAACACACAGTCTGCTGACAATTTGGCACAGAAGGGCTGTTTGAATATCACACTGTCAAAGGTCTATCCCATTTTTCATTTCCATCAATAAGGAAGTTGAGTGTTGACGTAAATGATCATTTTGATAGACAGTGAGCAGGAAGCAGCAGTGCAACTGAAGAGGTTACCTACACAGCTCCAAGCCACCCTGCTATTTACACTGAGGCACATGTCTAAAGAGGAGTCATGCCTAGAATGTCTAAACTTAATGAGGTTATTTACTTAGTTTTAATCTTGTAAGGAAAAAAAAACAAAACAATCTCTCTTTTCAGCATATTTCTATTTAAAAACTTTTATGGCAATAAGGGCTTTCTCTCACTAGGAAAAAACCTATGGAGTGACAGAAATATTGATAAATGCACTTTCTGTCCAATGTGCATCTTTGAAGAAAGCAATACATAAACGATCTACTTTTTTGTTCCTTAAAATACTGTTTGTACCTTCAACAGTGAGACAAGTTCCCTCCTGCAAATCCTTTAATCAATGAAAAAAATACTTTTTCTATCCTCTTTCCTACCAATAAAGCACTATGCAAAGGACTTTATTTTGTTTTCATATCTGTAATGCTCCAGAATCAGTGCAGTGCACTCAGTTTATGCTTGTGTAAGCCAGAGCACGAACCCAGCTCTGTGTTCCTGGAACAGACTATGGGAAACTGTAACAGAGGTTTTGTGGTGTTTCCCAGTTTAGAGGCTGTGAAAATGTGTTGTTCCATGTGTTAATAGATAGAAATCAGCACTGTCTTCCTCTCATTCTGAGAGCTGCTCTGTCTTTCCTTGCCTTGCCTCAAGGTAGGTAACTCTCCATGGGAAAAATTCCCAAGCAACCATTCCTTTCCATAAGGCCCATCCATTGTGTCAGAGTGGCAGCAAATGCAACTGCTGCCAATTACTACATGACTTCTAAAGCTGCTGAAAAGTATTTGCCAAGATAATTTACTTTTCACAAAGTTGCCATTACCTGTTATTATAATAACAAACCATTCCATTTCTAATCCCTGCCTCAGTGCAGGGATCAATACAGAGAACTCCTACATTTAACTACCACGAACTCTTGATGGGCCATGGTCCTGGGGATGCCAGAATATCACTTGTGAGGATGCAGCACTACATAGAGTTAAGACAGACAGGATTATCCTATCTCACAAAAACATCTGAGTCCACTTAATATCTGCTGAAAAGTATCTGAAAAAAATACTGAAATACTTGACTAACCAGCTGCTAATACCCAAAGATACTTAATTATTAAAACTAAACATGATATAATTTTAGCTTTATAAAAGCACTGGGATTTTATTTAGCACAGAATTATGCTCACTGCTTTGTGTTTTTCCAGTGTTTGTCTGCTGCTGCATATTCATGTAGAACCTCATCTGCCTACACGATACATCCCATTTTGATGAAAACAATAATCACTGATTAAATAACCAAGTGAAGTGAGCTGCAGAAATGATCAAGTTCATTACTCAAATTAGTGAGACTTTGTATAAAAAGAAAAAAAATCTACATATTGGGTTGAATAGGAGCTTTTTGTTTGTTTATACCGTGTATATTTTACATGGCATAGTTCATATTCAGCAATTTTTTTCATCATCTCTAAAATTAAATTATCAAGGATTCTGTGCAAAAAGAGGAGAAATTAAAATTAAATATGAGCACAGATTTAAAGCAATCATTCACTTCATCCAATTCATACATTCCCGTATCCATCTGAATTTTATTTGTACAAGTCAATAAGAATAATGATTTGCTAATTGTTGAAAAGTGGTTTGATAGTTGTTGAGCAATTATAATTAAAAATGCTCACTTTCTTCCAAGAAAGTGGGAAGAAAGAAACCCCCTTCACCCTGCTCCTCATGGCAGAGCTGTGCCTGGCAGGGTCTGTCAGTCTGGGGGTGCAGTCCTGCTGTCCTGCCACAGCAGAGACCCTCTGGTGTCCCCAGGTGTCACCCTGGGCCAGTTCAGTGCCAGGGATGGATCTACCCAGCAGATCCAACTGGGATTTGAAGTCATCACGGTGAGCTGTGTGCTCCTCAATCAGCTGCAAGAGTCTGGCAGCTTAAGACTCGTGAGGAATCTTTGTTTCTCTGGATGCAGTCATTAAGGTGCCACTTTTCCAGCTTTAATGTTAAATTTTGGTAATTTCTCACTTTCTGACACATAACTTGCTCTCTCTGACTGTGCTGACAGTGATTCACCCTGACACCCCACCCTCACCCATCTGTCCCACCAGGAAACCAGAGCCATGCTGTCCTCCCCTGCCCAGGATACTCTCAAAGGCAGCAGGTGCCCACAGGCAGCAGGGATGGCTCAGGCAGGGCTCTGGAAAGGCCCTCCCTGCACTCTCCCTGCTGAAGCCACTCTGCCACAGCCCCTCTCTGCCCAGCCAGCTCCCAGCAGGGGCAGGCACGACAGCCATGCTCCCAAATGGTCCTGTCCAGCATCCTCTCCAAAGCTCACAGACACTCTCCCTGCTGCCACAGCAGCCACCTGGTGTTTCATGACAATAATGAAGCAGAAAGTGCTCACACTAAGCTTGGAAGCAGCAGGGAGCTGAGACCACTCTCTTCTCACTGGGAAAGGAAGCAGGAAAGCCCCTTCTAAAAAGGGCACAAGGTGTAAAACTCAGCACTTCTGGGTCTCGCCATCTCCCTGTTTAATTTGCAGTGCAATCCTGGACAAAAACTGGCTGGCTCTGTGTGGCATTGCCCTGAGAGCAGGTGGTTCCTTCTGATGCAGTGGGAAAGATGGACCTGGGTAAAGAAACTTTTTTTCCCCCATCTCACACTTACTAAGGAAGAGACCAGAGGGAATGACACACTCATCCAGTGAGCAGCTTCAGTCTCCTAACTGGAGTCATCCCAAGGGAAGGGTGGTGGGACTCCACCAGCACAAGGTCCCTGGGGTGCTCTCTGTGCCAGGGATGCAGCCCAGGGCTCTTCATGTGGCTGGTGAGACCCCACTGCTGAGGCACTTTCACAAACTCCTTTAAAAGTGAAGTGAATCATTATAAACCAGGACCTTCCTGAAGCTCCTCCTGAGCCTGCCACTCCCTCTGATCCCTGAGCTGCTGAATCAACCTGTCAGAGTGCATCAATTCAAAGGGCCAGAAGGCAAAACAGGGAAAATGGGGTCAGGCTAATGGGATTTAACATTAATTCTGCACCAAGCCTGAAAAGATGGAAAAACAGGGCCTGGGGGGTGAAAGGGATAATGAACTGAGAGTTGATGGAAGGAAACTTAATTGGTTTTAACAACAAAAGGTCACATTTTGTTACCTGTATTAGGGTTGAGCAGTGATCTTATTTTGACAATTTGTGCCACCTGATGACTTGCCCTATGCTTGGTTGGGACTGTTTCGGAGTAAGTCAGTGAAGAATGCAGAGCTGAGATATGAGGCACAAAGATGTGGCAGAGAGGATGTCTGCAATGGGAATGTACAGATCCCCTAACAGATGTAAGGGGGCTGCAGAGAAAACAACTGGCAGTGTGGAAGGCTGATGGCCCTGCTCACTGCTGTGCTCAACAGAGCTACAGCCAATACAGCCTTTTATTCCATCAGAAGAGAACCAATGGTTCACTTCAACTCAAGAAAGACTCTGGAAAAAGCATGTGAACAGAAGTGAGGCAGCCTGTCACCAGTGATCTCCTGGCACTGCTGAGTGGACAGGCTGTGACTTGGAGCCATGTCCTGGCTGCCTCTCCCCTCCTGGGCTGCAGTGGCTCCCAAGTGATTCTCCAGGCATTTTGTGACGATACCCAGCACTGGTATCTCTTGACACACCACATGTACCAGTTTCCCACAGAGAAGGAAAATCAGGGTGGTTTAGCCTTCAGCTGTAGTTCTGCAGCTGCCACCTGCAATGTGACTTGAGCCCCATGGGAAGAGCTTCAGTGCCTACACAATACCAGCTGTACAAAGGCTTAGCAATGACCTTGACCCTCACAGAGCGAGCACAGTCATGGTTTCTGCAAGCCCTTCCTTGCCAGGGAAATCATCTGGAAGCTACCTTGCACCTGACCGGTACAGTGCATCCCATCATCAGAATACAATGATCTGAGCCACTGCTAAAACATCTGAGGCTGCCCCAATTAAAGTCATAAGGTGACACAAATAACCAATTTGGATTTATAAACCTTTTAGTCTTCAGCTGCCTCAAGAATGCATTGTTGCAAGATTACCTGCTAGAAGTCACTTTGGGACAGCAAACTTTTAAACCAAGATCGACTCTGCATTTGGAAAAGACTTGGCCCCAAACCAGTTCCTAATGTGGCAAAGAGTGCAATTATCCTGATGAAAGCTAAGGGATGCTTGTGCCTACAGCTGGTTCATCAAGTAATGCTGAATGATGGATATAATTAAACTGTGTGGGGCAGAGTGGAGTGTGCTACAATGAACCATTTAGGGCTTCATCCCCTCCCATCAGCCTGGAACTACAGATGGGCTGTCACCAGCAGTCAGTGGCATTCAGCACTGCTATTTATACAGAGAGGTTCAGGGGTATGGTACAAATGCACTGGCAGTGCTGTGCAGGACAAGCAGAAAAGAAGTATTGCACTGTAATAAGGTGCAACTGTGAAAGCCAACTAGTCCCTAATTCCACCTGGGATTGCACAGCAAAATGTAGGTCTGGAATTTCTGCACTACCAGATCAAAGCTTCCACAGTATCTCAAGGCAAGTTTTGACTAGTTAGCACTAGTCAGGACTATAAAGAAAAATAAAACAGAAGCTTTAAAAAAAGAGCCACATTCTGCAGCCCATCCCTGAAGATGAAGAACAGCACACACAGAGGTGCCCTGCTCTCTCATGAACCACCCAAGCTCTGCAGCACTGGACATGCTCACAGATCCTGCATTTGGTCTACAGAGCTGTAAAATCTTCAACATCAAATACCATTCAACTCTTACACTTTTAGCCCTATTTTCAAGGGAAAGAATTTATCTATTAATCTCTCCCTCTCCCTTCCTATTGTAATATCACCAGTAAAGGACTGAATCAGAACAACATTTTGGCTCACCCTTCAATGGCCTTTTGGTTCACAGCTATTTAAGAGTGACTTGGGAAAGGTATAACAGCACATGTTGTGTTATCTTCACTTTGAACTGCCACCAGATATTATTTTGCAGCTGTTTTATTGTAAGTGGCATCCTGAAATCTAAACAAAAGAGTGTCTTAATGGCAATTTCAGCAGATTTTTAATTTCCTGAGAGAATTCAGCGAGACCACGAAGGGAGAGCACGTTTAAAATGCAATGCCATAACAGGAATGCTTCCTTCTTTCAAGCACTTTCAGCTTTTGGAATGTGATAATGATTTCACTGAACTTTCTGAAAAAATCCTAACAGAACACAACTGAGTTGAAGAGACATTAAAGCTTCTGCTCACAAACCTCAGGTAAACACCACAAGGACTTGTTTCTCTGCAGCTTCTGTTACCCACCTCACACTTAATCCAAAGTAAAAGTCACCTGGAGCAAAGCTGTAGGAGCACACAAGAGAGAAAGCCACACCTGGGATTTCCCTGATGATCAACATCCCACTACAGCTCCAACCCCACTGGAGCTTCCTGCCCAGGAATGCAGTGAGCAACTAAATACCATGTGAAGGGCTTGCCAGTATGGGGCAGTAGTAGGGAATTCTCCTAAATTTGAAGTACAAGAGCCATTCTGCACAAAGGACTCTTTTCTTGGCTTGGGCACCCCACACTATTTGTCCACAAAGACAAGTTGTAAGTGAAAAACTGGTTTTGTAAATGTCCCTGGAGCTGTGAAGGAGAAATACAGAGCTGGCCAGATCCCTCATGGTGCTCAATGCCTTCCTCTGCCCCAACCCATCACAAAATTACTGTTCTGGGTATTACTGTCACATCCTGATGACAAGAGATGGAACAGAAGCCTAGGAAATGATGGGGTACATCACAACATTTGTGCTACTATTGTTTATAGATCAGGCTGAATGGTAAATGAACCCAGGGCAGACTCACATTTAACTCCTTTTTAGGAGACGGACTTTTTTCTTCATAAATAAGTAAAAAAATAAATTACATCCAGAAAGCAAACAGCAAACAGATGAAAACCTTTGGCTCTTTGCTTGAGGACCTCCCTGTGAGCAGCCCCAGAGCCAAGCCAGAAGAGAAGGGGCCACCAGCCAGGCAGCCCAACATGGGCTCAGAGGCTGTAGAGCCCAGCAAACTGCAAGTCTGGCATCTGGGGCTCTCATGTGCCAGGCAGCTCCCCCAGGGCTCCAGACACTGCTCAGATGCTTCAGTTCTCATGGGAAGACAGAAAGGGCTCCATGTTTACCTCTGTAATCAACAGTGCCAAGTACAAGGGTACTTTGAGCAAAAATCCTATTCTAAATCTGTGCCTTATTGATGCATCTTTAATCTGCATGCACTGGGAAGTTGCCTGGATGGCCAAACCAGTTCCACTTTGGGGTGCATTTATTTCTGTTGCCAGACTGAGGCTATGGAGCACATCTCAGAAGTACAAATACCCAAAGGAGTTACTATAAGCTGCAGATGTCACAGTTCCCCAAAGCAAATGCAGCTTTATATCCTTAAATCCAGGAGGGGAGGGCAGAAGGAATAACCTCAGCTGCTGTGACTGCACAGAGAAAGGGTGGGCCTCCCATCACTAACATTTGCCAGCTTGAAGAAAACATTATGTTAACATCAGATGTAAATAAAATTTTTAAGCCACAATGATTTCCACATTTCACCCCACCCATTTGTGACCATGCATAAAACCACTGCTTTGCTAACCATTGATAACTTAACAGCAAAACAGAGAAGTGGAACAGCAAATCAAAAAGATAACTTTCAAAATACATATAAATCCCAAGCAAATGTGCTGGCAAAGTGAGGAAAGGAGAAGAGAAAAGGTTATTGGAGGGATTAAAGAAAGAAGCAAATCTGAAATTCTCAGAGAATGCAGATTCAAGAAAAACACTGATAAAATTCCTTTTGGACAGGAAAAAAGATTCCCTGTGAAGCATTAAGAGTGGATTGACATCTGGCTTGCCAGATAAAGATATTCTGAGCAAACAAAACCATGTACAATTGTCAGTGACAATCCTGAGATAAAAACCTCAGGCGCTGGCACCTTAACAGATGTAGAGCACAAACTGCCTGTGCTGCACTCCCATCTCAGTGTAGGGAGACAACTGAGCAGTGCTTCAGCCCAGGATAATATTCCAAAGGGCACTTTAAAGGATGCTGTACTATTTGCCTACTGCAACACTGCCAGTCAAACTAGAAACCTTGTCAAAGTGGTCCTGTCTCTGTTCCAACCATCCCAACACAGGTACATTATTCCAGTGGCAAGGCCTGCTTTTCAGATCAGCACTGCAACACTCCATATGTGGTGTAAGGTCAAATTCAGCCCTGGAAAGCCAGAATCCTTTATCCAGGTTTTCATGTCCAGCACCAATTTATGTAGTGCCAGGAAGGAAATATCTCTAGAGGACAGCTCTGAAGTCTGAACCTCAGTGAGACATAGAATTGTTAAATTAAGTCAAGTCAAATTGATGAGAAGTGAGACAGAAACTGGAACTGCCTTGTGAGCCAATGGCTCTGCCTTATTTGCCATTACAGCTCTCATCAGCCCTTCTGGCTTTGGGATTTTTAAGTTCACAGCCATCAAGAGTGCACAATTGGGTCTCAGACATTTCTCCCAAAGCCAGAGTGCTGTATGTGAAAGCTAAATGCTTTGTTTCAGTTTTAAGAGGAGATTTTCCTGTGTTTCCAATATTGCATTTCAAGCCTGCACATTGCAAAATCTGAGATGTTTTGCAAAAGCAGCTGGGTAGCTCCAGTCTGGTGTACCCACTCCATGCAAACTGTATTCTCTCACTTTTTTTTTCCCCATCACCTGCTCCAAAGGTTGTGTTGTTTGGTCACAGGTGAAATCAGGGCAGGTCATGGTAAATTTGACAGAACAGAAAACATGCCTGATGTAGTTTCCAGAGAATGGCAGGCACCCATGCTTTGCAGGGGATGAAACTAAGCCAATGGCAGAAGCAAGGAAATGATCTCCCAGGTAGTTCTAGCATCTGAAAAATAACTTGAAAAAGTGCTGGAGCATTCTTCCCAAAGGTTGAATTTTTCTGAAATCTGTTAGTTGTAATTATTTTCACCTACCACAAGAAAGAAAACCTGAAGACCTCTTCCCTGCACTCCCACCTTTTCACTCCTAGCAAATATTCCCTGGCCCAGGGACCTCATTTAGAAGTCATTACTTTGGTTTTTTATCAACTAATGTTGATAACCTTGACCAACAGAGAGCAACACAATGAAGCAAGAGCAGGTCAGTCAATCATTATTTGCTAGCTCACTTTTCTTAATTTCTGAGTGTTATTCTGGTTGGCAAAGATGATCTCCATATTGGCACCTGTTTAAAGGACCAGGCCCAGTCAGATCATCCCATTTATTCCCTGGAGTGTGTACCTGTACCTCAGGTCCTACTTGTATTATTATACACATTCTATTCATGTGCCAGACCAAAACCTCTGTTGAACGTGTCTCATTTAACTAAGTCTTCACAACACAGGCTTTTATGGAAAGTAGGGCTGCACAACTTCATCTTAAAATAATGTCAAGCAGCAAAACACAAGTAGTTTCACTGGGTTTCTTTTAGGTTCCTTTGTTATACCTGATTGCCCATAATGGAAAAAGTAGTTGTATCTACATTCCTGGCTCCATCAATAAGACACTTTATTTTTCTTACTACTCTGAAGCACTTCCCAAGCTTCCGCTAATAATTTTCCTTGACCTTTATTAAAGACCAAGCATTAGCTGGCAATTAGATTTGGTGATCCCTTTGGTGATTGAGGCTCAGTGATTTACTGTAAATTATAAATAGTTCAAATGTTTCATTATGTTTATTCTTTATACAAGCTCTGTGGCCAGGTAAGCACTGACTTGACATTCACTGTTAAATGATCTCATTAAACTTCTTAATTTAAGTGGTGCAACACTTCACCTGCCACATTATCCAAGGCCTCCTGCAATGCACATTAAACATTCAGCATGAATAGATGCTCTACCATAGTTCACCTTGTTGGGAGTGAAATTTCACTCCCTGAACATAAGGTTGATTACTTTATGCTGTTTGTCAGAGCCAATAAATAATGCAAATAGATTCCCATGTAAAGTAAGAGGTTGAAGACATCAATAGCTTTCCCACAAGGTTTTTAAAGAAAAGACTTTAAATTATGAAAAAATACTACTAAAATTAAAAAAGTTGAGGAAAAGGAAGGAAGGTGCTGTTTTCCTTCATTTCCTTACAAACACAACAACTGTGAGAGATGATTTCTTGAGAACCTGCCCAAGCAAAAGGAGGGGCAGTCACACCTCCCACCTCTGAGCTGCTTGTGGAGGTTTGTCTTTAGCCATTTTGTCCCTGCTTTTCCTGCTGAGAACGTTTAACAGAGCTGAATGAAGTCAAGGTTGGAAAATGCACCACATCATTTCACTTAGGCCAATAAATAGCATTTTGCCTCGTGATTAAAGGGAAACACTTTTGTAGGAGGCACCTTTATGTCCAGACTGTTTGCCAGTGGTTTGTACTGCAGTAACAAGGAGAAGCACATGGATTAGGGCCTCCTCTGTGCTAGTGCTGGACCTACAGACTCCACAAACAAAACATTCAGGCATGAGGAGGAATAATAAGGGTATCTGGATTTTCCTGGCTTGCATATGGTTTATTTTACACATTTTTAATTGTTTCCCTCACAAAATGAATGGTTCTAATATTTTTCTCCCATGCCTTTATATTTTATGATGCTTAACATCTGCTTCTGGACATCTCTTCTGAAGGATGAAAGGCTCCTGGCAATTCTACTGTAGTCTGTGAACATACCAGACTACTCCCTAGACAGATTTAGGCTTCATCATATTGTATTAGCCCCACATACTGAATATGTTTTTTTGACTTAGAAGGCTGGATTAGCTTTCATTATCAGAAGAGAAGTAGTAAAGGTTTCAGTATTACAGATGGAATGGCAGATGGGAAGCGAAAGCTTAATATGAAGCAGCTCTGGATAAAAACTATTAATCCACAAAATTCATATGTTCTTATGCAGGGAAACCTAGCAAAACCCACTGCACTATGACTGACCAGAGAGAAGTGTAAAATGCCCCATGCCCATTATCTGACAAATCATGGCATGGGGTCTGAAAGAAAAAAAAGAATCCCTCAAACACCCTATTTACTATTTCCTGAAGAAGCAACCAGCTCTCTCTGGGTTATGCAGGGAAGTAATGCCTTCCTAAAGATTATAAAAAATAATAATTTATAGCACCTTCACCATGAAAATGAAATGGACTCATATACATATATATGATGAGATAACATTTTCCACAGTTTATAGCTGTAATATTCCATATTAAAAAAAATGCCCAATATTACTGTCATTGAAGTTGCAGCACTGGAAAAAAGTTTCTTACTTTTTGTTGAAGTGCATCATGATGTGAAGGGGAAGCACATTCCCTGCAGTTCTGGTAGCAGAGTAGTTTGGCAGGAAGGGAAGTGAGCACTTCAGACCCTGCCTGGGTGCTGAGAGCCCAGCAGAGCCCACCAGAGAGCCCAGCCCGGCACAGAGCCAAGCAGAGCCCAGCAGAGAGCCCAGCCCAGCACAGAGCCCAGCAGAGCCCAGCAGAGCCCAGCTCAGCACAGAGCCCAGCAGAGCCCACCAGAGAGCCCAGCCCAGCACAGAGCCCAGCCGAGCCCACCAGAGCGCCCACCAGAGCCCAGCCCAGCACAGAGCACAGCAGAGCTCACCAGAGAGCCCAGCCCGGCACAGAGCCCAGCCCAGCACAGAGCCCAGCAGAGAGCTCTGAGAGCAGCTGCAAGGGGAAAGCACAGCCTCCAAGAATTCCCCCTCTGAAGAAAGAAGTGCCTGGAACTTCTCCAGCAGAGTCTGAATGACTGCAAGACAGCACAGCACTGTAAGAAAGACTCCATGAACACTGAACTGACTGCAGTGTGCCCCACAAAGCCCGTGCTTGCTGATGGCCATGTCTGGAAGCCACTGACCCCACTGGACCCTGAGGTGTGATTTGTTCCACAGGGACGTAGGAACAGTTCAGACTGCCCCAGGTGATGGGCTCAGCATTACACAGTGGTTAGGGTGGACTCCACACCACAGGGTAACTGGACACACCTGCTGGCACTAGTGTACAACCATACTAGACCATCAGCAATCATTCTTCTACAATTTATCCTGTTTGATTCACAGTGCCATCACCCACCTCTTCCTTTATGGTCTTGCATTAGTCCACTTTCTGGCATCAATACAGCATTCCTCACCAGGAAAGTGAGTAATAGGGAATAACAAACTAACTTTTCCCAAAACTCAAGAGATATACAGAAAACTACACACTGTCCCTTAGAAGCAAGGTGGATATGTCAAAATTGTTACTTCTTTTCCTGTTGGACACCAAAAGTGTTTAAATACTGTGATTTCTTAATTCAAATTCTCATGTTCTAGTACCAAGGCAGTCTCAGTAACTCTTGTGCTCTTTGTCCCCAAAATGTGTTGCATTTCACTGAGAGCACTTAAAAATGGGCACCAGCAACAAAGCCTTTTTGTCAGAACTCACAAAACCCTTCCCAAGGCATAGGCTGAGAGGTTTTGTCATTGTTCACTTCAGTGGCAATTTCTGTCCAAGGAGCACCTTCAGGAATGGATTCATACTTTGAGACAGATCTTGGAGAAACCTAACCAGGGGAAGCATATTTCTCTTCCAGGAGTATTAAAACCATATTGTATCATCACTCACCAGGAAATCGGCCAAGAAAGTCACTTCCCCCTTCATTGAATCATTTCAGCATGGAGGGAAACAGAAGCCACAAGGAGAATTTAGTCTTTCCTTCTTCTTAATAACTTACATCCTAAACCTAGAAGGAGTTTAAGAACACTTGGCAGGGGGGGTTTTGGGTGGCTTTTTTGTTGTTGTTGGGTTTTTTGGTTGGTTGGTTTTATTATGGACTATCTACTTTTCCACAATGTAGCAAACTTACAGAGTGCAGTTCTGAGGCCTGGGTGATATAAATCTAGAAAGAATTTAATTTCACTTAAAATCACAAGCCTTATCATGTGGTGGTGTGTGAAATTCTTAGCCTGATGCCAACTGAATAAAGATATTCAGGCAATGGTTGGTGCTGAAGATATAATTGACTCCTAGCAACTTATTTGTCACTTCTACAACCATTATCCTCCACAGAAGAAGTACTAAAAAAAGGGAGAGTAGTACCTGAACCTATATTCATACCTTAAACACTTGCTGAGACATCAAATCAAACTGTTAATCAGAGCCCTGGGAAGAGGAATCTCTCCATGCCTGGGATTCATTTGCTGAGCTCCAGCACTTTTGAGCTACTTTCCTCATCCTTTCTTGCAGGTACCCCTTTTGCTGGAAATAATGACTAACAAGAGCAGACTCTCAGTGAAAGTCCCCCCCAGGTAAATGGAAGACATACAGGGTGCAAGCAGGTGATTGAATCCTTGGCTGAAGTGAGGCTGTCAGACACCAGCCTCACCAACAGGAGTTTTCTGCTGCAAAACAAAAGAAATTGCTCCTCTGCTTCTTGCAGCACAGCACAGATACATCATCACTTATCTCCATACTGACTTCCTTTAGGAACAAAATGTGTACATTCTTAAAATGCTCATTGTACCTGATTGGGTAGTCAGCAGCACTGAGGTTAATGAAGAAATCCCAGGGCCAGTCACTCATCTCCATTAAGTCCTTCATGGTCTGCAGGTAGGTGGTCAGAAGACTTGCTCCTCCCCAGATAGTGGCCATTCTCCAAGAGGTGACTCTCACATTTGGGTACTGGCTGGCAAACTGCAGCACTTGCCGGTGCAAGTAATTGGATCGCTTTACAGGAGAGAAGAGCAACACATTCAAATTATTCTGTCCAAAATTGTCTCTCCCTGTATTCACTAAAGGCCAACCCTACTTCCTGACTCATTGAGTGCTGCCATTGCTTTGCCCTCACTTACTGTGGCATAAGACCTCCTTTTGCTAAATGTACAGAGAACCCTGGTTAATACTTTTTATTACAACTGCAGTAATCCCTGATCAGTGTGATTAGTTTTATTCACCATTTGTCATCGTAGATCCCAAAGGGCTTTTGTAAAGGAGGTGACTGCTACCACCTCCCTTTTACAGTGTGTCACTTGCCCAAGGTAACCTCAGCTCTCCATCCAGTGGGCCACCACCTCAGCCTGCATTAACTTATCAACTAGTGCTGACTAAATGTACAACAGACAGACAAGGGGAGATACTCATCAACATAGAAGAAGAAATGAAGGCTATTACATAAAGAAGATAACAAGAAAGAAAATTTAAGGAAAAGAAAAAAAAGAGGCTCCAAACGTGCAACAGATGGAGAGACAAAAAGTGACGTGCACTTTATGCAGCAGAGGTAAAGGGAAGATGAAGAAGATGACGAAGATGGGTAGACTGACAGATGGTGAGACAGGCAATTTATAACCAGTGATATATTACCTTGTCAACATGAATGTAATAAAAATGGTCTTTATGGTAAATAGCCTTAAACATGCGCTGGAGCTGCCGGGAAGCTCTGCCATGAACAACCAAGACAAATGCGATCCTGACTGGGTTGGCTGGCATGTACTCTACGGAGTCCTCATCCCACTGTACATTGTTGTTGGCTTTTCCTGTTCAAAAACAAAACACAGGACATCTCTGAGTGTATCCACAGGGCAGGGGTGCAGAGAGAACACATTCCACCTCAGCTCTTTCTTCCAAGGCCCTTTGTAGGGCAGGGTGAGAGCTCACAAGGGGTGCCAGCCTGTGCCCCATCTGGTTTGTACCCCTCTCCTCTGTCCCCACACAGGGCCATCACCCCTTGGGCAGCAGCCCATGCCCATGGGCCTCACCCTGAACAAGGCTGCACGAACATGGACAAGTACTCAGATCTTCATGAGTTGGACCAAGCTCTACCTGAGTACAGACATCTGAACCTTCAAAGGAATCACCTCCAAGTTTGTAAGCAGCGTCCAAATTATCCAAACAATGACAAGGCCAACGTTCCCCCAGAAGGAAACTCCCTGTTTAGCCAAAGCAGCTTGTTCTCATGATCAGCACAGCTCTGCTGAGAAGCTGCTGGAACTCTGCTACTGAACAGCTGCTGAGGATTATTGACTGATAGCATTTATTTGTAACAGCAGATGTGCTGTGGAACATTTTAATGCAACCTGAATATCTTCACTTCTTCATGGAGGAGTGGGGCTCTTCCAATACTATTTAAAATTCCTGTTCATTTTTATTTCAACAGAATAATTTCTGGTCTTCCTTTTCTAAAGCAAACACCACTTGTGAGGTTCAGACAGGATGTGTTATAAACTGAAGAGCTCGAGTGGCATTTCTAATAAGGAATTTAAAGTGCTTTGGTTTGTGTACCCACTCTGCAATTCAAAAAACAGAACACAATGTAAAAAGCCCACCATTTTATCCAAAACCTGACATCAATAAAACAACTCCAGTCTTCAGTGCTCTGACCTTGTAAGGATCTTTCTCAATAATAATGATTTAGAAAGAACCTGAAAATTTGAATATTAGCAGAAAAAGAAGGAAAGTATCCCAAAGCCAAAAAAATTCATCCTGTCCAAATTTTCCTCTTGCATATTTTAACTTTATTTCTTTTCAAATGAAAGGAATAGCATTGTCTAAAAGCTACCTCGTGCATGTGTCCCCTGCCAGAGGTACAACTTTCAAATTCCTCAGATCTTAGCTATTACCCAATTTCTGCACTTAGTGCCTTTTGGGATGCCCCTTTCTCCTCCCACCTCCACATCCCCACCATCTCAAGACTCCTTTTGCAGACAGTGGAGACACTTATTTTAGGTTGTAGGACAAATCTGAGGCTGTTCCTGGGCTCAGTTATCAGACAGCCTGAGTACAGCTACAAAGCCCAGTGCACCTTCCAAAACATCTACAGTTATTAAAAAAACATGCTCATGTCTGTTTGATTTGATATAAGGAACAAGAAAGAAGACATTTGCCAAGTGTGAAGTGAGAGTAAGGGAGAGGGAAAGACATTTTTCCCCAGGTTTTTAAAACTAGAAACATATATTGATAGAAGTAAACAATACCAAAAGCTTTCATTTCTTTTTTTCAAATGTAATAATTACAAAATAAAAGCTGGACACAGAAAAAAGACCTTTGCCTAATCCTTCTTGTGCATCTTCTCCTTATTCAAGGGAGTAGTATAAACTTGGAAAAAACAGACCAACTGAATGTTTGCAGAGCACTGTCTAGGTGATCAAACAACTTGATCCCCTTAATTTTACTGAAATTCCCTTGAGTAATTGAAACACTCTTTTTAGCCAACCACGAGAGAGAGAGAGATCCTGCTGCAATGGAAGGGAATGGTTTCAACACCTCCCACAACTCTCCCTTCAAGTTTCTCCTCAGCAGTGCTTCCCTAGCACACCTGGTTAAGTCACAGCCTGTTTTTCCCACCCTGGAGCCCCAGGGAAGCTGTCAGAGGTGTCCCTTGTGCCAAGGACGTGGCTCTTGGCTGGAATGTGTGAAGGGCTAAAAGGCAGCTGTGTCCCCGTCCAGGAACACACCAGACCCAGAACACTGAAGAGCCTGTGAAGACCCAGAGGCTCCCTGCCCCATGGAGCCCACCCTGCCTGCCCACAGCCCCTCTCTTTGCTCTAGTGCTGCTCATAAATTAGTGCAACTTTACTGGCCCCAGTTGTACTCAGACCAGACATCAGGAAATTTCTAGCCCCATAAGTCACTCCTAACTTTACACGGGACACAAATAACTTAAATGGTATTTCTTTAAAAAACCCTCCACCATTGGTACAGGAAGGCTCAGATGAATACTAAAATATTAGAAAGAAAGCTTAAATTTAATTTCTTCTATGATTTCCAATTTCTTTATTATGGCCATAATATATGCCCACTTCTACTGTTTCTCCTGTGCAGCTGATGAGCTTCACCATGCATGGGCTTAGGATTTCTGCAGAGGGACAGGGATAAAAAGGGACTGTGAGAGAAAGAAAATGTGCTTGCAAAGAGAACTGACAGGGGAATGAAGGGCAATTGCAATTGCAAAAAACAAGGCATTTTTCTTTTAAACTGCTTTGATTTCAAGCTGATTATGTCCCATCAATGGACTCAAATATTTTTAGTGGTTTTCATTACATTTTTTGATACCTCTCTTACAAAATCAGTGGTTTTCTGCAATGATATGCAGAAGGTGAGGGGAATTTGAAATAGTTATATTGTGGGTCTTTTATTTTAATCTAACATGCTTTCAATACCTACACTATCATTTATCTAGCAATTACTGAGAACAAAATCCTCTCAGATTTTCACCTGAAATGCCACCTCACTGTATCAGTTTTCTCTAATAAATTCCTGCACTGACTTATTTTGCTCTCTGCTGTTTTCCTTTCTCTAACCTTTCTTTTTTTTTTATGTGCTTGTTCCTTCCTTCTCTTTTAGGTTTAGGGTTTTATACTTGCATTTACCACCTGCATACTATTATGGCTTTTTAAATATAACCTTATTCTTGGCTGCCTGGAGTTTCACAAAGGAAGAGAGTTACACTTTTTCCATCTGTCAGACTATCTGCTACTTTGCTCTATACTGTCACTTCCCTGGTTTCAGCTCATGGCTGCTTAGCACCCTCTATTTTCTAGACTATGTCACTGATAAAGAACCAGCCTGGTTTGCAAAGAAGATGAAATTGGCAGGAAACATTCAGCTGAGGATCTGCTTACTGAAAGTTGCAGTAGGACTTCAGATCTGTATGAGCAATGTCAAGACCTGAATAGCTCCAGCCACTTCATTTCAATAGAACTTGTGCAGACCAAAGCCTAGTACATCATGCCAGTGCCTGCACATGAATGAGCTGCCTCAGGTAGGAGCACATCCTCCTCTGGCTGTTGGGACAGGATACACAGAAAATGCATCAGATGATTTCACTCAACATCCTACCATTCACTAGTGATAAAAATCAAATAGGATTTTAAGGAAGCACCTGGATTTGACAGCTACTTCAGGACATCACTACACTGCATTCTCCCCATCACTAAAGCTCAATCCAGGTGCTGATTCCAGCTCCACCCTCAGTCACTTCAGTCCTGCAAAAAGCAGCTGCCAAGACCATCTTACTGTCACCCACCAGCTACAGAGGATTCATGGGCAGCTTCTTTCCCCTGCAGCACTCCCTGTTCCCAGCCTTCACTGCACTTGTCACCTCTCAACATTCCATCGTCTGCCTTTCCAAGAAAAATGAGTCAAGCCAACACAAGAGTATTCCCATTTCCTCTTGCACAGGTCACCTGGGCCAGGCTCAGTGGGACTGGAGCTGCCCCCCACCTCACCTAGAAAGCTTCTCTGAGTGGGGGTATTGCCTGTTGAGTGAAGTTTCCTACATGTTTAGGGAATTCCCTTTTTCTGGGATAATTCACACAGATCAGTGCTTTACAAACCTTAATTAAAGCCCCACAATGTTAATACAAAGTAAAACAAAACCCATGAAGAATATGATTGTTAGAGCTCCCTCTTGGGAGCACAGCTCTACCCTCAACATGGCTTTGCACACAGGAGTCAGTGGGGAGAGTGAATGGAACACCCTCTCTATGGCCACCTGGCACAGGTGAAACAGCCCTGGCCTTGAAGCAGGACTTGTCTTAGGCTTCCTCAAAGTTTGCTGTTTCATTACACAATGGGAACAGAGGACAGAAGGGCAACTTCTCACATTGCCTTGCTCCAGAGAAATTGGAACCTCAGCAGAAAGGGAAGTGCACACCCAGCTCATAACAAACATCTCCCAGCCCTTCTATCAAAGAGCATTTATTGTGCTATCCTCCACTGAAAACAAACCACAGCACTTTGCTCTGTCACCAAATGTCTTTCACTTACTGAGAAAAGTGAAAGCTGCCCTTTTGCTTCCTGCTCAAAGCTTGACAGGCCTGACATCAATGTGTTAGCACAAAAACCTGTACATGTTTCTGAAGATAACAGGAGAATCTCAGCTCTAGTGCAATTTTAACTTGTACTTTCTATGCCAAGAGAAATCAATACTCATAATTAAGAGTTTAATCTTCAACTGTTGCAGTATTACTAAATGCCAGAATAATGAAGGTAGTGCAATCATTTTCACATTTGTTGTGGTGCCACATTATGTTCAATCATCCCCCAATATAACTCAGAGCCAACCTGCTGATCTCTTAGCTCTACTGTTAATTAATGGGATCAGACTTCCCCAGCAGCACAAAGCAATCTTTCAATCTATTTTGTGAGCCATCTTATGTTCTGTAAATCAATCCATCACCTTCTGTTCTCAGTTTGGTATTGTCCTGGCTGTCCAACAGATTTTCTCTGCACAGAGGTACCTGGATGCTGCTGACTTCACCTGAGCACAGCTGTGTGTGTACACTGTGCCATGAATCAATGGATAGAGGATATCAGTAGAGTTATTGCTGTGCAGTTCAGCACACGTTCACTGCTATTACATCCATAAATGCAATCAGAAGCCCTGTCATTATAGCAGGAGTATGAGCCATAATCACTCTAAAGAGGCAGAGTTGTGTAGTCCCTACTTAAACTCCCAGGAGCAGCTCCATTCCCTTCAGTGGGACCATTTCTGCAACAGCCAGCTGAGTGGTAGTTGCTGAACTCAGATTTCCACTATAAACTCCTTTTCAATTGCTCACCACTCAACAACACAGCAGGTTGAAAATTTCTAGGCTTGGCTTTCATCTGAAAATGTTTTCCATTTTGATTAGAGCAGACACAGGTTTGCCTTGTTCAAATGGTGGCAAGACCAATAATAAATAAATAAATACAACGTTTTCATTTAGGACACAAAAAATTTTTATCAGATCTAGTAATAGAAGTAGTTGGAGTCATATAAAAATGACAAGAAAATGTCACTGAGCAATTTACCAGTGAGCCATCAGGATCTGACAAGAAGTCTTTGTCTGAGGGTTTGATAACAGCAACATTGTCCTGGCGTGAGCCAGAACTCTTGCTGGAGCTGAGCCCCAGTGGTCCAGCACAGCAAGTCCATTCTTGCCATCAGGCTCCAGAGGGGATGGTCTGTCTTGCTGCAGTTCCCCAGTCAGGACCTGCACAGGAGAGGTAGCTTCTGAAGCAAAGTGTGTGTTAATTGTACTTAGACAAAAAGACAATTTTTCCTATGCCAGAACCTAGAAAACTATCTTTAGCAACATTAGTCCCAACTTTGGGATGCCAATTTTCACCTCCACTTGAAGAAATGATTCACTTGTTTCCATGGTGGTCCTTGTAGAGATCTTCCGTGAAAGAAAAGATTTTACATGAGCACTGATTACATATATATTTTTTTAATTATTACAGTTATGTATGTGTAAAATGCCCACTTGTCCTTGGTCTGCTCACTGTGCAGAAGACCCCTCTGGTAAATAAGATATCAGCCATGAACTGGAATCAGCACCTTGTGTGCCCACTGAGCCCAGCACATCCACTGCCCAGGTCAGCAAGGGGCTCTACCAAAGCAAACCAAGCTCCTGAGGAAGATAATGACCATGACTGGTCACAGGTGTGGCTTCTCCTAGAGGGCTTTAACTTGCTTAGCAAAGAAGGAGAGGTGAAATCTGTGGAGATGATCTTCTGCACAACTGTCCCCAGGCATGGGGATTTGAGAGGGATGGTATGATTTACAGAATGAAGGACTGCTGGTGATGTTCTGTAGATTTCCTTAAAACTGCTGTTACCTGTACTTTTAATCTCTGAATTAGCATTGAGCACTTTGGAAAAAATTTCAGAAATCATGCAGCGATTGAAGAGTGGATATTCAATTTTTTTGCAGTAATGTTTTATCTCAACAGCCCTGTTCTACTACTTTTCAGTCTCAGACTCTATCAAGAGTTACACGAACAATTTATGATCCTCTGTAACTTCATATGATCAAGTAACCCATAAGCAAAAAATCAATGCAAGATAGGAGGGAAGTAGTGAGACATAATTTAGAAGCACTCAGTGGCTACTGCATTTAGCATTAAAGAGACAGATTTCAGTAATATTCTTTCCATGCTGAGAAGCCCTGGCTTGGAACAAAGGAGCTGCTGATGTGGGCATTTTGAGTCTTCTTTAATCATTTCAGAGGGTGACAGCACAAACTTAGGGCAGTCAGAGGAGAAGAGTCCCTGCCTTACAGATGGAAATTCCCTTCATGAGAACACTGGAAGTTTCTCTACAGTGAGTTTGTGAGCTGATAAGCAGCTCTGCATCCCTGCAGAATTTATATAAAAAGGGAAACTCACTGTAATTACAGATGTAAGTTGGTTCTGCTGTTCATGAACAAAAATTAAGGGCATGAAAGAAGAAAGGCAGAAAGAGGATGCAGGTAGAACTGCTTAATATTTACAGCTGGATCATAAGAAGATGATTTTTTTCTATTTTGTCCCAAGTTGAAAAAACCCAAAAGAAAACATTTCCATCCCAGCTTTGTCATCCTCCTGCTACAGCCATGTAACACTTGTGCTGCATTCACCACTTCCAAAACTCACTCAAGAACCCATGGGGGAGACATCGTCCATTACACAAATGCAGAAAGACACCCTGCCCTAGAAAATTTAGTGAATGTGTCTTTTTTTCACATGATTTGTTGCATCCATTGTAAATGAAGAAATATAAAAACCTCGAGAACATGGAACTTTTTGTATCACAAAACCTGCAAAAGCAGCTGGGATAACACAGAGCTGTTCAAAATCAATCTCCAGTGTCTGTGCACATGTGTGTGTGCAGCAGCAGCACACTCATATTCATTAAATTTCTAACAAAAGCAGGCAGTTTGAAGCAGCCTACCATATTTCAAGCAAAAAATTAGTTCTATCTTGCAGGCAGTATCAAGTCATTACTGAAACCATTTTTATGATTTGCAAATGACTGACTAATTATCAGATTCCAGTATGCTGCACTTGCAACACACACTAAACTTAATTTACTACAATACATATCTAAGCAGGCCAATCATCTCTGTAACAAGCTTGCTTTTCTGACTATTCTAATTATGAAAATGGTAGCATTCCTGGGAGACAAATCTCAATTATTTGTAGTTTTGCTGGAGTGTGTTAGTCAAGCATTTTTCCCCTATTCCTACCGACTGCCATGAATAAATAACACTCAAAAGCAACAGTAAATTAATTAATGTTGAATTAGAATGAATCTCATAATAATAGTATTTATCGTATCAATTAACAGCCAATTAGCACATCGTGATCAGTGTTATTAGAGTGAATATAAAATGCCTTTTAAACATCAGCTATGCTATGAACATTAGGGTATTTTTACTATATTCAGTGACATTATTGGACTTCAGAGATGTAACACAAAGCAGATCCAAGAACAGACACAAATACTCCTTGCAAAGACCATTCATTTCGCTTGCACCTTACACCTCAGTTTGACTTCACAGTCCCAAACTTGACCAAATCCTGGGCTGCACCCAAAGCAGTGTGGCCAGCAGGCCATGGGAGGGGATTCTGCCCCTCTGCTCTTGTGAGACCCCACCAAGAGTGCTGAAACCAGTTCTGATGCCCCCAACATCAGAAGGACATGGAGCTGTTGGAGCAAGCTCAGGAGGCCATGAAGTTGGTAAGAGGACTGGAACACCTTCCCTGAAGAGACAGGCTGAGAGAGTTGGGGCTGTTCAGCCTGGAGAAGACAAGGTTCTGTGGAGACCTCATGGGAACCTTCCAGTGTCTGAAGGGGCCTACAGGGAGAGGGACCCTTTGTCAGGAACCGTAGTGAAAGGACAAGGAGTAATGGGTACAAACTGAAAGAACGGGAATTTGGGTTAGATATTAGGAAGAAATTCTTTACTGTGAGGGTGGTGAGATGCTGGAATGAGTTTGCCCAGGGAGTTTGTGGATGCCCCAACCCAGGAAGGGCTCAAGGCCAGGTTGGATAAGGCCCTGTGCAACTTGGTCTAGTGGAAGGCATCCCTGCTCATGGCAGGGGGTTTGGGACTGGATGATCTTTAAGGTTCCTTCCAACCCAAACCATTCTTTGACTCCATGACTTAACATTTGAGAGGTAACACTCTGGGAAAGCACAAAAGGAGAGGAAGACCACTATTTACAGGCACCTGTGTCACACAGCCCTAAGAAGACAATCAAATAAAAGATTTTCCAGCTTGGCTCTCAGGACGAACCCAAACCCCATTTCCAGCTCAGAGCCAAAACTTGTGGAGCCCAATGAGCTGATCACTGCAACCAGGAGCAGTTCCTGAGTGCACCAGTTCCACGACAATATACCCAAGACTAAAGGAAAAACAGCAGTCCTGTCTTTTATGGCCAACACCTAAGGTGTGAGAGTTCTCTCACTGTGTGGAGGCGCCCTCCTCTCACAGTGAGCTCACTGCAGGAGGATACGCTTCATTCAGCTCTTGTGCTCCAAGAGCTGACTTGTGCTCCTTAGGGGGGCAGAGACTACAGAAGGCAAGAAATGAAAGGATTGAGATGAAGCATGTGTTTAGTTATCTTATCCACCACTGGTTGTTGCTAAGGATGCTCCTATCAACAGCCCCAAACTGATGACAGCAGGAGTTTGTCATACAAGAGAAGTCATCCCACCACTCCCAAGGAAACTTATGACACAAACCCAGACTGAAGCATTTATAAAACCTCATTCACAATTTGCATTTTCTGGACAATCAACTACTGATTTAGGTGGCCTGAATTACACTCCAGAGGCTGCCAGCCCTATCACTGCAGATGGATTACATCCCAACTGGGACACCAGTGACAGCCTCACCACCACTCACGCCAAAACCAACAATGGGCTTTGGACTCAGCTAGAAACAAAAAAATCTCACTACCTTCCCTCCTGAAAAGCCTTTAGATTGCTTGTGCAGGACAAGAAGAGAACATAAAAAATGCCCTTATTTCAGTTCAGACCTTCTTCTGCCTCAAATCATCAGGAAGTTTAAGTCTTTAAGGAACAGAAACTTGAAAGCCAATCAGTTACTACAGAGCAACCGAGGCAGACATCAAACAAAGTAACAATATCAACATAACAAACACTAAGCAAAATAGCAGCAGAAGTGTATCAAGGCTGATACTTCAAATTAGCATTTGAAACAGCCTTTGCTGATTGGAGTGTCTGTTCCAGTGTGTTTGGAGACTGGCACACCGTAACCTTTACACCATCTCTTCCTCTCATGCTCACAGCAAGAATAATCAATAAGGAGTGAAAACACAAGCAATTACATACATCTCTACTTCACATAACCTCCCAGGAGATATTATGTACTGCTGAGACTACCAAGAAATGAATAGGTAGATAAAAGCATGTTTATTACCTGCCTGATCAATGTTTTCTGTTTTACTGTGCTCTCATCTTTCAACTCCTATGTAAAGTATCTCTTTCCCCAAATAATCTTAAGAAATTAACAGTTAATCATTACAATCAGCTGGTGTAAGGCCAGGACCAAGTTAATTTATACCATATGAGTATCTGGTCTGTTAACTCGAAGTTAATCCTCCCTTGGAGATTCCATTACATCTGTCTCCTATTTTTTGAATGTAGAATTGGAAGGACAGAGTCTGTCTTTATTCTCTGCTCAAGAAAATGATGAACATGATGTTGGAAACAGACCAAAAAAGTAAAGACTTTCACATGTATTTTACATAGCTAGTTTAAAAAGTTCAGGTTAGGTACTGAGAATAAAGGCTGCACTAATAAAAGCAAAACCCAACCCTCATACCTGTTCCCTGTGTCAGCATGTTGCAAAACGGGAAAGTTTAGCCTCATGTTTTAGCTGGCACTTGCAGTGTGAGTGAAATTAATAGCAATTTCACAATACAGTCAAAAGAGAGAGAAAAGATAAATAGCACAGGTCTGTGCAGATTCACTCCAAAGTCATCAGGATCTGCTTTCTCTGCATCCCTCTGAGTTAAACTCTACAGATTTCCAAGGCTGCAGGCCTGGTACTAAGCACTGCTAAGAATCTCACACCACGGAAATAAATGATGTGTGAGATGCCAGATTCATGTATGTGTAGGTACCATAAATACATATATGCCTGGAGTTTGTATACCCTGGTAGATTAGCTAGGAAACAGTGGGAATTGAAACATTTAAAGTAAAACAGCACACCTAAAACACAAGCTTCCCACAGAAACAAATGCAGTTTCTGCAGAGTATACATTTTATAGCATAACTAATTTTTTGATACATAACTATTGTCAAATATCCTTTGTGTCAAAGGACACTGGTAAGGAATGGTTTTGTCAAATCACCCAAAGTACTTCTCATTTGCCAGTGTGAATAGCAACATGAATTATTTTATCACTGATCAGCTATTGTGCTCCCAGAAAGCACCTGTGTACTCCTTGCTACCATGTGTACTACTTCAAGGATCATTGTGGAATGTGAATAGTTTTACTCAACAGAGAAGGAGAAAAGGACCAATCTTCTCTGAGTATATTGCTTGTCAGACAGAGGAACGCAACATAATTATGTTGTGACATTTCCACCAGCAAATAGATTCTGCTGTAAGCAATTAACACTGGTTCCTTCAGCAGACTTCAAAAATGTAATTGTATGGTATGCTCAGTTACAATAACATCTGAATAATAAATGACACTGCACTACTTGAGCTAGATTTTAGCAGAAATAGGTTAAAACACAGGAGAAATAGGTGGCTGTTAATTCTTGCACAGGACATCCTTCCACCCCAAAATTGTCCATTAATACAGAAAATGTTAAGGGCATAAATATTAACATTTTTAGAAAAAACAAGTACCAGTGACAATGAATACCCTGGATCTAACTGAAATGGAGAATTTTGGTCTGTGCAGTGCATATAACAACCTATGTCTCTCCTCCTGGAGATGGGAAAGGTAGGGCTGGGCTCTCCTTCCTGGCTAGAATTGCTTCCCAGAAGCTGCTTCTGATCAAGAGGGATTAGTAAAGATGGTTTAAGAAGGGGAAAAAAAAAATCATCGGGCATTAATCCTCTGAACATTTCATAGCCAACATATCTTTAATACAATCCCTCTAATCCAATTAGGGTGCCTTGAAAATCATATCTTGAATTCCATGCTTCATTGTGAGGGGTTCTGTGTGAGTGAAACATCCACTTAGCAAAGAGCTGCTGAGCACCTGCTCTGCCCCAAGCCCCCTCCCCACCTCTGAACTGAAGCCCAGCCCTGCCTGGAGCAGCCCAACTCCCCCTGCAGCAGCACCAAATCCCAGCCCCCACACCTCTGTCAGGGCCAGCACTTCCAGCATTCACCCCTCTGAAACAACAGGCAAAACAACTCCTAATACAAAGTTTTTGCCAGCAAGAAACAAATTGCTACTAATTAACTGACCGTGATTTTTTAAAATGTTCTCATGAAAATTGTTTGGACTGGTATTCATGAGGATTTATATTCATAGTTGAAGTAAGTGATGGGCAAAAGATAGAACAAAACAGCATAGTCTTGTTGCTAAAATAAAGGACTTGCACTCCATTACTCTATCATGGAATGAAAGGATCCTATTAACATACCACTAGAGGAAAACAAAGGGAAAATCAAATTGGCAGCATCAGAAAATGTTCAACAAAAGCAACATAAAGTGATTCTTCTGTATTTCAATAGACATTACAGTTTTGTTAAAAAAATCCAATGTGCAGAACACACCACTTTATTGACTAAATAAGTTACTGGCTGATATTAAAAGCATCTGGGGAGAATTTGCATGCAATTTGTATGCAAAATGTGTTCTTGCAATTAAACCATAATTTATAAATGAGTTATAAATTTCTCTGAGATTTTAACAAGTCTATGATGCCCTTGGGTGTCAAGGAGCTGCTTATACAGTAACTTGCAGAAAGGTCTTCTCTATACTGCACAAGAGGAATATCTGTGCAACGTCAGAAACAAAAAAAAAATTAATACTGACGTCTTACAGACAAAAATAATTCTGGATATTATTTCTAAAATTATCTTAAGTTTGCCCCTCAGAGTCTCTCTTCCCATTCTGCAAGTCTCCATTTCATGCCAGCAGTCAGAGGTACTAAATTTGGCCCCAGGCACTTCCCATTCCCTGCAGCTGGGCCAGATCCTGCCTCCCAAGCCTGTGTGCTGGCAAGGCTGGAGCAGGACCTTGGCACAGGGAGGCTCTGCTTGTGCACAGCTTATCCCACCCCACTGAATTTGGGGAGCCTGGCAGAAGTGAGCTGTGCATTAGTGGGGATCTCCAGGAATAAGTTAATGGTACAGCACGTTGTGAGACAGGGCACATATCCAAGTTGTTATGCATTTTAATTAGGTAAAGTGGGTGCTACAAACTGCTTTGAAGGTCTAGATGTAATCCAGCAGCATTGGTTTCCAATAATTGGGTTTTCCTCCTGCCATCTCTCATTCATACACAAGCTATTTGATCATCCCTATCACACGGGGAGGTTTAAAAGAGAAAAATAAAAAACTCAAACCCAAACAACGTGTGTTGAGATGTCATTCAGTTCCTCCTCCTCCTCTGAAAAGACAGAGCCCCAAACAAATTCATTCACAACTTCGCTTTTATGGTACAGCAGGGCATGAAAATCATCAACTGGCTGCAAAACTGCTAAGTAAACCTAATTTAGGAGATGAAAATATGTGAAACGCAAGAAACATCTCACAGATTGTAAAATGACATGTTTATTTAAAAAAAGGGACCAGGAAAAATAAGAAACATTGGCAGAGGATTGCAGTAAGAACCCAAAGGCTCCCTGGCTGTCAGGTGGCCAGAGCTGCCCATGACCTGCACACTCCCAGGCCAGGGCCAGGGGCTCCACAGCCCTCAGAGAAGGAGGCAGGAAAAGAGCCCCAGCAGGTTTGCTGCAGAAATAGCTCTGTTCTTCACTATCCAGAGGGGCAGGGCCAGCAGGGACCCCAATGGCAGCAGCTCAGCACAGAGAGCCACAAACCCACAGCACCAGAGAACCACTGAGGGCTCCAGCAAGGTCTCCTCCTCTCAGTGCAGGGCTGCAAACACTCCTGTGAGGCTCTGCCCACCAGGAACCCAACCTCCTCACAGCTCGCACGCCAACCTCCTCCAAAGATTGCTTGTCATTGAGCCAAGAACTATTACTTGTTAAGGCAAGGATTTAGTTAATGAGTAGCAGCAACATAACTTCATTCAGTTCATCAGCTCAATTCATTTCATGTCATCTACTCTGCAGCCCCTCTGAAATCGATGGAGAATGGACAGTGTAAAATCAGTATCAAAAGAGAATTAGCATGTCTGAACCAAATTCTGCTCATGTTCCAGTTCTGAACAATTCCTGATCGATATAAATGCAGATTAACATTGAGCCTCCTTAACAATGCCCCATTCTAGCGAAAAGAATCAACAATACCTGAACTGCAATTTGTTTCAAACATAATTTAATTTTCCCTATCTTTATTTTGACATTAAAAGAATGATGAAAAATCTCTTCATATTATTTCTCAAGACACTATTGCTAGAGGGTGAGCTGTTTATCCACACACATACCATTCTTTCTCACCCTTTCTTTTATGAGACTTGACCACCATGACCTTACTGTCACAGCAAGTACCATATTTTCCCTAATGAAAGAACATTTAATTTCTGGAATTACTTTTATGTAAACTAATCCAATATCTCCTGACACCAAATGCTTACTGCTCAACAGCACAACCTTCTTAGAGCTGCAGATAGCATCTGAAATAGAATGCCTCTGCTGGCAACCTCCTTATTAGAAAAAAATAATTTTATAAATCCAGAAGTTAACTAGAAAAGTTTAATATTATTGTAAATGAATAAGTATTTAAAAGTAAAAAATTACACTTGACAGTGTAATTACATTGCCCTAGAGTATAATCCCAAAAGAACACAGAGACCTTTTGCCAAAGGTGATTTGAGTGTTAATATGAAACTCAACATGGGCTCATTTTAATTACATATGTGCCTGCTGAGAACATATGATAGAGTCCAAAAAGTTAATTCATTGTCAGCATGACAGCAGGACCTAATATTAAATCTTGCACGCCAAGTAAATTTTCCAGATTACCAATTACCACACAAAAATAGGACATATTGCAGAAGTGGTAATCAGCATGAAAGCAAAAATACAAAAAAATATTGCCAAAGAGAGCTCAGCTCTGGGCCAACAGTGAGTTTAGGAAACCTCCCAACAGTTATCCTTTTTTCTTCAAAAGCAGCATCATTCAGTTGGTTCACCTCTAACCCCACTGACATCAGGTTTGCACTGACTTTCACAGCACTGATCCTCACTGGCACTGTAATAATGGCACAGTTGTCTATAAAACTCTTTAGCAATATGTAACAGCAGTTCAGAGTAGATTTTTGTGTGCCTTTTTTTTTCTTTTTATATGTAGCCTTAGATTTGCTTCATTTAAAAGAAATTACTGAGTGATTTTGTGCTCTCTTCTCATGAGTCCTTGACAGGTTTCTGGCACTGAAAAAAATGTTAAGAGTCAGTTTATAACTCTTAATGCTAACAGGCATTTGTGTTTACTTTTAATTGTGGATAAATTCATGCACCAGTCAGTATTTTCTACAGAAAGTGGCTGGAGTATGAAGAGGAGAACCCAGAATCACGAGGACAAGCCAACCCTGGGGAAACAAGACATAACCACAATTCTGAAGGCAGCTGAGACCCAGCCAATATTTCTAACTGCATCTTTACCTGCCCTTTTGTTGCTTTACTGATGCATTATTAATTAATAACTACTGAGGATTCCCAACAGAGCATTTTAAATAACAGCTGAATTTCTTTATGGATGCTTATGAATCATAAAAGTATGTCTGCAATGTTCAAAGCAATAAACAAGCCCAGGTAGGGAGCTTGAACTGCTACAAAAACTGCCCTTTGAAGCTTGAGGTTTTAGGGATGCTAAATGTCTCCTGTGTAGTATTACACAATTTCCAGTCTAGCTTAATCCAATTAATCTGAAGAAATGTAGGATTTCCTCTGTTTTGCCTCAGCATAGTCAGATGCTGTTTGAAAGGGAGATGATGGCTTTTTAGAAAAGCTGCAGGGTTGGTTTGGTTCACTGCTTTATCCAAACGAAGCTACACCAATTTAGGCCAGCTACCAATTATAGTTTTCAGTTCTCAACTCATATAATGAAAAGAAAAATTGTCAAATCACAATTATTTCTACTGAAGATTTATGCAAACAATATTTCAGCAGCTCTGAAATATATTATTCAGGGTGATGCAAGGTTTTCACATTCTACTTGAATTCTGGACAAACTTACAAAGTACTGAAGGGGTATTTAGGGCACCTCTGTACTATTGCAGCTGGATAGTTTCAGGTAGAGTTGAAATAAATTTGTAATGCTTTAAGATGAAAACTCATTTTGAGATACTATTTATCCATAAGATAGTTTTTTCTATCTTCACCTCAAAAAATAAAAAGCCTCCTACTAGTTGAATAAAATTCCATCATTAGTTTTCAACAGTATTGCTGCCTTTAAGGCAGAAGGAACTCACATTCCTTTTCACTAGATTTAGTTACTATCTCAATAAGGAGTTAAATTTTTTTTTGCCCATAGACTATGCTTAATATTTCTTTCTGGTGTTTAAATTGGTACATACACAGGAAAAAGACAGCCTCAGCTGTGCTTGCTGATCCTTTTATCTGCCTCCTAGACAAATAATCCAGGCCCTTGCCATATAACACTTGCCATATAACATGGGGTAGAAAACGAGTCACCTACACCATTTTCTTAACAGCGAAATACAAAATTATTAATCTGTATTTAGACAAAGTCCAGCCAAAAGAACACAAGTCAGAGGCCATGCAGGGCAGAGCACACGTGCACCCAGGCTGCCCAGCACAGGACATGCTTTATGGCCATTTGGGACCAGTCTCATCCCCCAGCTCCCAGGGACAAATCCCAGTGCCCCCCTGTGCCTCCCACAGGTTCCTGCAGGCCCTGCAGTGCCCCTGGGGTAGGACAGCATGGCAAGGTCAGCTCCCACTGTTCTGCTCACTCCTGGAGACAATCCTTACTCATCTTTCAAAGCAGAATTCGCTCTTGATTCCCCAGACAAACTACTACTGTGCTTTTTCTTTCTGATATTTCTTTCTTTTAATCTCAATTCTTCCGGTTTATGGCTCGGTCCTTCTACAGGGATTCATAGAAAATAGAAAGAATAACACCTTTCTTGCATTCAGATATTAAGATGGACCATTATTCCTCCTGATGTGTTAGAAGATATTTATCAGTTTGAGTTATGAGGCCTTTCTGACTGTGAAGACTTAAACATCGATTTAGTGCCAACTTAAAGACTACTAAAAGGTGTAGGAGATTGCATCAGATAAATAATTTAACAATAAAAGGTACATCAAGGCAGACATTATTGCAACTTTCCACCAATCAATCACCATTTTCCATGTTTATCCAATTTTCATCTCAAGGCTCTATATATCAAATTGCCCAGGCATACACTACACAACTGAAATAACTTCATCATTGAATAAAATTGCATAGCCATTAAAATTCTCTAATATCAAGATAGCTGACATTATGTTAAATATTGGCCTCAGTTCCACGGGGTAATAAATTTTGACCTAAATCCAATCTTTCATGGATAGCTGATTCATAGTGAAAAATTACTGGTTTGTCACTTTACCTTGGGAAATTTATTGTGGAAACTAATATAACACTAGTCAGGCTTTGAAATATATAAGTAAAACCACAGTTCCCATCCTAAGCACTCTGAAACAAAGGGAACAGATTTGGTCTGGTACAAAAACGTCAGACATACTAATAGCTACCAGAAAAAGAGAGAAAGAGAGAAAAGAGAGAATTTTTCCTCCTTAGAGATAATTTTGATCAGCAAATTCCCTTAGGGAACTCAGAAATATACCTGTTATTTTGTGACAAAATTATTTCAAAGTCTCTTGATAAACAGGATTTGAAATCCACATAAATACCAAACTAACACAGCAACATGACCACCAGCATTTTTCCTCTGCACATGTCTGCAATGGAGTTAAATGCCTGGTCTGTACATGACATGAGCTGTCTGAGGTGTCCCAATGAGCCTGTGACACATCAAAGAATGAAACCCAAGTTTCCCCAGTACTGCCCTAGGACTCAATTTCTATTTAGTGCTTACATAGTTGGCCCATGATAGGGTGTAATGGAGCATATTCCTGCTGTTCCTCCTTAGTTGAGAGCTCTTTAATAACTCCTAGAGCAATCACATTCCATCTTTCCTGATTTTCTTCTTCTCAAAGTGATCCTTCTGCTTGGATGGATTCCAGTAGACTCCCTGAGTGATTTCAAGTTTGCACTGGGGCCCCCTAACATCACTGACTTATCTCCTAAACAACTGAGAGAAATGAAAATGAGTGAACTTGTGTGTTAACTGCAGCCTTTTCAATCATAAATGATGGAGCTGAATCTAGTGGGATTTCTCATTAAGATTTCCTTTTTGATGACCAGGTTAAGAATGCCAGAGATGTCTGAAGCTTCCTTGTAATATCCCTCATGAGCATGTCAGAAGTGATTTTCTCATTTGTTTTTCAGGGATCTGCAAGGTAGAACATTTTCAGAATCAGAATTGCCATAAAACTGTTCTTGTTCCCAAATTCTGGGTGGATGGGCTTTGCTTTGGACTATAATTTCCACAGACTGGTAAAACAAGAATCCCTACCTCTTTATCTTTGCTTGCTCCTGTAAGAACAAAATAGTCTTGTTTATTTCTCAGTGAACTTAAAATTTTGGTGATAGGAGTGCATAGTGACATTTTATGGTTCACTGATAAAGGTTACAGAATAAATTTACTGAAGTAAGACATCACTTAAGAGGGGTCAGCAGAGCTACTTTATTACATCAGTTAAACCTCTGCTCCACTTTGCTTTTTAGACTTCACAGGAAACTTGGCTTTGTGATCACCTCCTGGCAGAAAATGATAGATTTGTTTACAAAACCACATCAGCTCCATGCAGCCTCCCTCTGCTCTGGATTGGCAAATCCAGTGTGTGTTACATAGCAGGCTTTTCCACAATTACTCTTGGTAGCTCCCCTCACAATTAATCTCAACCACACCTCTCCTAAGCCATTTGCTTCTCTGGCAAGGTGGCCAAATGAGCCAGGCTGGGCTCCCTGTCCAGCTTTCCCTTCTGTAAGGGGGTAAATTCCTCACGTGCTTTTGAATAAATGACCAAAGAGACTCTCTCAGACACAAAGAATGACTTGGGGATAGATCCTCAAACCTGCTCAGAGTGTCACAGTGGGATTCTTCCAGAGCATCTACACCTCAGCCCCATGCAAAAGAGAAAGTACAATTGGGTAAAACATACATAGCAGCAGATTTCTCTTTTGAACTTCCCCTTTCCTCTCTACTGTTCAGTAAATTGCCCAGAATGAATCACAGCCCAGAAATAGATGAAGAACATGAAAATGTATGGTACTGTTTAGTCATCCTACTGTGGAGCTCCACACTGTTATGCAGCACAGTAACACACACAGAGCTTTCAGTCTGACAGGAGCAGGGTTTGCAATGCTCCACTGCACAGCAACATCCATTGGCTGCCTGGAAGCCTTCACTTGCAATTAAAACCACAGGTGAGTGAGCAGCCAGACTGCTTAAGCTGCTGTTTACAGCCAGTCACCCACAAAGGTGCATTCTAACCTGCAAAGTGTTTCTCTCACAACTTTTAATGAGTTATAGAAATTAATCAAGACTTCAACAAAACACTTCCATTAGTATGGGCAAGGAGGTCTCCACAAACGGGACACAATCACCTTGCAAGAAAGAGAATGATACAAACCATTATATCCTGGTTACACCCAGGGCTGCCCTGAACTGAGCTGAGCAGTGAGGTTCCCAATGAGATTTGTAGAAAACGATCCTTTTGACTGACAGCGTTTTTTTTGTGGTGCTCTCCGACAGGACCTGCAGACTACTGGGGGAAGTTTAGGTTGGATATTAGGAAAAGGTTCTTCACCCAGAGGGTGGTTGGGATCTGGACCAGGCTCCCCAGGCAGGTGATCAGGCTCCAAGGCTGACAGAGTTCAGGGAGTGTTTGTGCTCTCAGGCACAGGGTTCTGTTCTAAAACGCAATAAGCAATTCAGTCCTGCAGAACAAATCCTACAAATTTCATAATTTGAAAACACATACAATTGCTATTCAAAATATTTTCCAGAAACCACAGAGTTTGAGTTATTTGATAATGATTTTCCTGCACTGTAATTTTGCTTTTTGGCTTAAATCTTCCACCATTTTTACAGTAACACCCATGGATGAGGACAAATGGGTGAGCACTGAACAGAAGAGATGGTAGAGATCATTCAGCTGCAGCAAGCCCTAGGAGAAAAGACTGAAAATTTCTTTGGTCTCCCTAGGGGCTGGTGAGAAAACTAGAGAGGAAAAATGATGGACTTTTGCCATGGGCCTTTCAGTAGGGCCAGAACTTTAAACCAGTATCTTATTTTACAGTAAAACTGTAAAATGCTTCAGCCTTTACTGAGCCTGTTGGTGACAGGAGTAGGGACTGGGACATGAGAGTGCTCTGTTCCTCCTTACAAAGGTGCCAATCAGGAGTAACTTATTTGACACAACTAAATGATAAATCAGTGAGGTACTGTGGTTATTAAAATAGTGTGAGCAGTGAATCAGGGCTATTCACTTCTAACACGCTCTCAAACTATCAAAGACAAGCATTTACTTGGAAGACTAAATATACAATGAGCAATTTCAAAATCTTTTTCAAGGTTGCTCAGCTACAGATTCTTGTCATTCAGTTTTTCTATAGAAGTCATGATTACCCACGGAGAAAAAAGATGGATGTTTTAAAACTACCTTCTGCATAAGAAATATTTGCAACAGAAACAAGTAAATTATGGTTTGGAATCTTAAAATGGCAATAATGTCCTGTAAGATTGGCTTCATGCCTAGATTGCTGGCATTTTAATTCAGAGTTAGATCTCTTAAACAACTCTTCCTCATTTCCAGGGGAAGCCATTACAAACCAGTGATCTCATAAAGCTCAGTGAGTCTCAAAATACATCAAAGAAATGTACTCTTTCAAAAACCTTCCTGAAACAGGGTGCATTCGCCTTAATTATATTTTTAATACTTTAACAAACTCTGCATATATTTAAAGTATTGTTTCAAGAAGCCATAAAAGAGGAAAATTCTTTGCCTCGGCTCAGAAAGGAAGAAATTAAACAACAATACTTTCCTCCCCAGTTATTTTAAAAGTAATACAGTGGGTGCCACTGGCTTCAAACTGAACTGTGGGCAGCCTTGAGCTGCAGCTATCATGGCATTTCTGGAACATGACACTTCCCCATTCTCAAAATAATAGTTCATCAGCTGCAGATTCCCATGCAAACTGAGTATTTGCTAAGTAATGGTACTTGGAGAAGTGCAATGGTGAGAAAGACAGAGTTGAATCTGTGCTCCTTTGTCCTTGGTGGCATTTTAGGCTTAAAACAAAGAGCAAATCTAAAAGCTGCCTGCTTACAATTAGTATGTTACACTAACACCCTAACACAGTTTTGTTATGGTTGCAATGTCGAATTAGGAAAGAATAACATTGAAGCTGCCTGTGCAGCCTTAACTCAAGCTCAGTCCAGTACTGATGTACACAGCTGCTTGCTTAGCACTGAATAAAATTAGGATAATTAGATGCCATGTTTCCTCTTCAGGGTCTGTCTACTAAAATCATGATGATGACTCCACTCCAGAGGTTCAACAAGCATTTTATATGAAAAACATTATGTATGAAAAAGAGTAGGGCTCAAGTTTTCCTTGTAGGGGGGAGGCTGGGTTTGGTCCTTTAGTTTTGGATTGGGTTTCTTGGTCCTTCTGATTCCTCTCCCTGCTCTTCTCAGCTCATACCTTCCTACCAACAATTTTCTTTAGCCACAGTTGCATTTGACTTCCCCCACCAACACTCTGTCCACACATTTCAGGATCACTGGGAAGCATTAACGATCACTTAAGTACTTTTCTTTCATCTCTGTACATACACAGTAATCTTTGTCAAAATAATCACTGAGCTTCTGCTCCCCTCACGCTCTCTTCCCAGGAGGTTTGCAGCAAGGACATACTTAGCCATTATCCTCTCCCACGCTTGCCCACACTCCCCCTTTAATGCTCCACAAAATGATAACATTTTCCAAAACAGAGGCTTGGTGAGAACTAGAACTGCTGACCATAAATTTTCCACCCCTTCTGCCCCCCACTCCTTGTGTCATGCATTGCTCCCAGCATTTCCTTGAGATGCCATTTGCCAGATGATTTCTGCAAGTCTGCTCTCAGGGACCAGGTCTGCAGCCTCCAGACCCACAGGTGATCAGACAGGCCTGACATGGAGAAACATGACCAGACAGCAGCAACTTGAGAAAAAAACAAGAGGAACATCAGGCTGATTTCATTCTCCCCCTTCTAAACTTGCAGATGATCTAGACAGGAGCTATCTGTATTTAAATGAAAGGTTTAATTGGCACAGACACCCAACAGTTTTTCCCTCACTGAATTTTTTCTAAATCCAAAGCTGTCTATGCAAGACAGTGCTGACAGAGCCAGCCTGTGCTCATCACAGCCTTATTTTGGGGGGAAGAACCCCTCAGCTCCTCAGTGTCAAAATCTCACACATCCCTGAGAAACACCAGTCCCGTTTTCTACAGTGCAGCTGTCCCCAGAGGTGCAAGGAGATGGCAAAGCAGTGTCACCCTACTTTGGGATGCCATAAGGACATTGTTAGCAATTCCAGTTCCCTTACAAGATGTACACACAACTTCCTTTGGTAAAGAGACTTGTCCAGTTTCTGACCCACTGGCCAGATCCCGTTTCTAAGGGTAATTCATTCCTTTGGCCCTCTGCCCAGGGAACAAATCAGCTGTGAGCAGGGGGAAGTGTTTTGTCAGCTCTCACACCAGGGCTGCCTCATCACTCCCTCCAAATGACCAGAGTGACCCAACAGCAGGGCAGGGGCTGCCTGCACACCCAGACTGGTGACAGGGGCTCGTGTGCCCTCTGGGTCTGTGCACTGACATGCATTTCCATCACTTAAATGAGAGACTGCATTTCTCATCCATGCAACGAGGTAGGGCCCATCTTCAGCCAGAACAGCAAAGTATCTTTTCATTCCTTACATCCCAGTTTTTACTATCCAAACTTGTGCATGTAGCCATAATAGAAGTTAATCTGAGAATCACTGGCAACATACACTGTTCCTCAGATCTCATTTTTCTCCTGACAGTGCCACAGCTTCACTGATTTTATTAGAGTTGGTTCTGCTTCACACACATAAGGGGAGAGACACATCACTTATTCCATAAATTCATTTTGCCTAAAACGCAAGTATTGAATCTTGAAATGGCCCTTTATAATGAAAGCAGTGCTGGAAACATGGTTTCCAGAACAGAACACAATCTCTGTACACGGTGTAATTACATCTTAGTGTTCTGCAGAATGCCAGTGCATTCTTAAATGCTATTAATTGTAAGCAGTTTTGTTCCACAGGATGTTGTTTGCTGATAACTACTCAATTAGGGTTATTTTGCAATTAGTCTACTCACAGTAAATTTACTGCAACCAGAGTCATCTGTGGTGCAGCAAATTAAAATGCTGTCTGGGCTGCATGTGCAGTGGCTCTTACATGCTCCTTAAACCGTGTATAGCTCACCACAGTGATTCTGTCACACTAACAGATTAAACACACAGGAAAGCAGCAGCAGGCAATGTCATTTGGAATCCTGAAACCAGCAGAAAAAGACAAATCTGGGGTTCAATGGTCTGTAGATCAAACCCAGTGAGTCCAAAAATGCACAGCCAAAACCTTAAAAGCTAAACAAACCACGCATTTATATGTCACTGTGTGCATACACATGCATATTGAGCAGATGAAATCCTCTATCTGCTTCATTAGAGCTCCCAGTCTTTTAAAATTCTGTAGAGGATGCTCTCCTTTCCATGCCTTGAAGAACAACTCTGCTCCACCCCACAAGTATTTGGCATCTGGTGGCTCATCCTCTCCCTTCCTGCAAATCACACCTTTCTGCTGAGTGCTTGGAAGTTGTCAGATAAAAACATTATAGAAATTCAGACTGCTATTACCTGTGTGTTACTCAGTCAGCAGAGCTCCAGAGCCTTTTTCTCTCAGTTTGAAAACCAAAAGGTTGTGTTTTCTAAAATAAAATGGAAAATTTTCTTCCTGGCAGCCTCGAAGAAGCTGAAAGCATTTCCTTCAGTGTGCCAGAGGAACATTATCAATAAGCAACCAGGGAGAAGGCAGTCTGATCTGCAAAAAAACTCTTTCAGTGCTGATAAATTATTTGGAATGAGGGCAGCTTGATTATTTTCCTACTTTATTGTAAGTTGGGTTTACCCCACAGGGATGAAGGTAGCAGAGAACCTGTTTGATTTAAAAACTAAGAAAAGACAACTGAAAAGCCATGGGGAAATAAATCAGGATCACTTTGGGCTCTCTGCTTTCCTAGGGACTTTTCACTTGCTAGAACTACATCTTAGAAAACACTTCTCAAAAAACTCTGCTAGGTACCTTTGGTCTACCTAGGGCCATGGATCTGGGTCAAGAATAAACCCAGTTGGGTAATTAATGATAAGGATTATGCCAGTCTGCCCTGGGGATATGGCAGCAGAAAGAAGCTGGCCCAGAGGAGGCCTGGTGCAGACCTGGGACAGTGCCTGCAATGACTCCTGACCTGGTGGCAGTGACCAAGAAGGAATTGTGCTCTGTGTCCATCCAGCAACCCTGCAAGGCAAGGGCTGCAGAGCTGCAAACTACCACGATCCACATGGAAGTGAAAAACAGAGAACTCAGGGATTCAATCAAGCTACTGGGGCAGCAGCTGGGCTTTTTTCCTCTCAGGAGGACAGGAAGTAGGAATCACAAGTTCAATACCATGTTGAAATGTGGAGTTGTGTAATTGCAATTGCACTGCTGCCCATTGCTGTTGGGCAGGGTCAGGGTCACAGTGGCCATTCTAGGATTGTTCTCCTGTCCTCAGTAATAATGAATTCTGTAAAGGGGCACAGATCACTTGTCCTTTGTCCAAGGGGATTTTATCTAGGTACAGATTTTTAGAGCCAAGAATTCTCATTTAAACTTCTGCACAAGGAGAGGACCATGCATGATGATAGACAAAGAAGGGAGGCAGCTGATCCACATCCACCGACAGCTTTGGTGAGCAGAAGAGAGTCTGGCACACCAGGAGTGTCTGTAGTCTGGCCTGTACAAGGCTAGGCCAGAGATGGCCTCAGCAAGGAAGTATCTGCCACACTGCCCACAGGCTGCTGATCTCTGTACCGTGTCTCCTGAGAAGAAAGGAACTCCCCAAAGGATGTCGCCCTGTACCTTCTCCTCAACCTGCACAGGATTTGCTATTTCCTCATCTAATCTTGTGTTGAACCTACACTTCGCCTCCTACATTTTGTGAATGCATTTTCCCCAAAACACATTTCTACAAGGGCCAACATTCCCTTCTGAGTGAAGGGAGACTTGCAAGCTGCCCATTGCCCTGATCTCAGCCATGGCTGGGTAAGGCTGCACCTAAAGCCTGTGACACCAATCTCCTGTGCCATAGCATTTGTGCTGTGTTTTTAGGAGCAGCTTGCAGGGAAATGTCAGCTCACCTGCTCTGTAAGTCAGGTGGCTGGTGAAGGTGCCATGTCCTGTTCCACTGCTCCAGCATCAGTGCCCTTAGAGGGACTGCAGCCCTCACGGAAATAACACCTGCACGTCAGATAGGGAATATCCTGCTCTTGATTTTAATCCTTTCTTTTATCACTGAAGAGCCTTATAATCAACTTCCTTTCCCTGTTGCCTTTGGAAACAATAAAATACTTTAAAAAGAAACAGCCTGTATCATCCTGTTCTCGTTGATAACCACAGAAGTGAATGCATCACTTAACATTTATGACAATCCAGCTGGATGGAGTCCAGTCCATGATTGATAGCTACACTTAGCAGCATCATGATTTTGATCAGCTGAGACAAGATCCAAGGGGATGAAATGCTGGATGACATCTCAATGGAAACCACGGCACTGGGAACACGTTTATATGTTGGGATAATGGATGAATGTGCTGCTCCAACGCATAAATATTTATACTTCACAGTTTTGCTGAAAACAGACAGGAAACCTTTGTTCAAACCAAACTGAAGGCAAGAACACTCACTTGCTGAATACACAGACTCAGACCCCAGATGTCTGACTGCTGCTGAAAAACACCAGATTGCTTTTTTAATACATTAAGTGCCAAGGCCTCTACCCACATCTCCCCCTACCAGCAACCCTAACAATGGGGTGTCTTACACGCTCAAAAGCTAATGTCCAGTACTTCACAAATATTTCCTAACCAAGCTCAACTCCTCTCAAGGACCTCCAGAGTTGATGAAGTCACCTTTCATGAGGGATGGAGTCACTCTGTGAGTGAAGAACAGAAGTATTTACATTCTACAGTGGGAGGAGAGATATGGGAGCACACCACACTGAAACTCAGCCAATGTACCTCTAACAGGGCTATAAATTCAAGTGACCTACCACGTTATATACATATAAGGCCTTCCAGGAGGCACTGGGTGCTTCCAGTTTTGGGGTTCCCCCATGTCTGTCTTGACAGCTCCATATTCAAACATTTGGGAAATGACTTTGAAGCCTGGTTCTCCTCTGTAGGTTTGACGATCCAGTCTGCTTGTGCACTGCTGCTTCCTGCATTAGCAACTCATGTCCCATTCCAAATGCTGCTGCATTACCACTTCCCCACAGCAAAGCTCCCAAATCTGCTCTAGAGCAACCTCATATGGAATACAGGATGTCCAGACTTTCTGCCAAGGAAATCTGGCAACTGAAGTGGTTAACTTCAGCTGCCAGCATGGGCAGGAGGAAATAACCCTGAGGCAAAGAAAAGTCAACATTTTCCACATGTATCCATCTGGCTAAGTTAAGATTCACAGAATGTCCAGGTTGGAAGTGACCTTCAAGATCATCAAGTCCAACCCATGCCCTAACACCTCAACTAGATCATGGCACCAAGTGCCATGCCCAGTCTTTTTTTAAACACATCCAGAGATGGTGACTCCACCACCTCCCCGGGCATACCATTCCAACATTTTGTCGCCCTTTCTGTAAAAACTTCTTCCTAATATCCAACCTGTATTTCCCTTGATGCAGCTTGAGGCTGTGTCCTCTGGTTCTGTCGGTTGCTGCCTGCAGAAAGAGACCAACCCCCACCTGAGCACAGCCACCTTCCAGGAGGTTGTAGACAGTGATAAGGTCACCTCTGAGTCTCCTTTTCTCCAGGCTAAACAACCCCAGCTCTCCACTGTTCGCTTGTCTGCCCTTCAACTTGTGCTGCCTTCACTGTCCCTCTTTCCTTCTTCCCACTGAACACCACATCTTCTGCCTACACCATTAATTCTTTGTCTCTGGTGTACACCCACCCAGCCTAACAATTTGGTGTATTACCATGATAAGAAAGGGAGAAAAAACACCAAAAGAGACATGGTAAAAAACCAAAACAAAACAGTCACAGATGTACTGGGGTGGGGAATAGAGGTGGTCAGACCATTCATTCTGGTAAAATGGATTAAAAGCCTAAATTAAAAGCCTAAGAATCTTGTTACAGAGAGATGTGCTTTTTTGAATACATTCTCTGGGGCAGCTCCTCTTTTTCACTGTCTGTACAGGGAATTTAACCTCCTAATCTCTGTAATAGCAACACTATCCTGCTCTCTACCACACTGAAATCACCCTGCAGTAATCACTGCTTTGTGATGGTGCAGTGAACAAGCCATTAGAGGATGTTCCCAATGAAAGGAACTAAACATCCCCTAGTTGCCATGGATCACCATGTTTATTCTACAGTCTCAAAGCAAGACCTATTCTCTAGTTTATAAATTCCCTCTGCACTTTCAGCTTGGACAAAGACATGGCATATCCTTCTGTGCAGGGGCTGGAAGTGCCAGTTACAGAGTGGGGACTCTGGACTGTTGTATAAACAAATGCTGCTGTGGGTAATGCTGTTCCTTGATCAATACCCACTTTGATCAACTGATCAATGCTACTTTTTTCTAAAAGGCACTTTACTCTATGGAGAGCTTATAGCTGGATGAATGGTGGCACATGAAGCACTCTTTGAAAAGTAGAAAAAGGTCAGCTCAGACATGCAAACTGACAGCAAGCTGAGAGGAAACTCGTGATCTGAGGGCATGGAAGAACCAGAACAACAAATCAAAGCTTGGCTTAGGCCAGCAGAGGTAACTGACTTTCCAGCAGTGATTTTGAAAATAACTTTTGCTGATTCAAGAACATTAAAAATATAAGTCAGCCACAAAATTGGATTTTCCCTATGCTTTTGGAATTCTTTTATATACTTTTGATAATTACCTGGGTTACCAAAATGCTTAGGACTCCACTGTGACAGAAAAATAGCCATACAGCCATAACAGCAATGCCTCTCATGTACTGGTTAGCATAAAGCTCCAAAATTCACAATGGCTGTTCTCTGATGACCAAAAAGCACACAACTCCTGCACAGCATAACAAGATTTTTGACTATGCTTCTCTTTGTCTGTAGATTCAGAACTAAAAGAAACAGGAGTAGCAGCTGAATACCCAGATCACATCGTGCAATAAAAATCTGGTGGAAGTGAATTCTACAGGAATCCACCAAGGATCTTGTGCCATCCCTATAATTCCCCATTAAAAACATCCCCAAAGCCTCCCTTGTTTTCACAGACTAAGCCCGTTACACATTCCTGCAATAAAGCCATTTTTGTCATCAGAAGGCCATTCCAATTACACAGAATGCTTCCCCCAAGACAGTGTGTTATTGCTCCTTCTCCATCTCCCCACTTACCCTCCAGGGCACAGAAACGTGTCACCTGCTCTGGCATCAGCTTCCCGAGCTTGTGCTGGCAATAAACATCCGCGATCTCCTGGCGACACTGCTGCGACCTGGCGCGGGACATGGCCGAGATGGCCTCTTTGCCCGTCACCTCACACTTGGGTGCCTGGTCGTATTTCACTTCAGGGGAGCTGGTCTCAATTTTTTTCAAAAGATGTTGTGTGGGAGACCTGTCAATCTCCTTCAGATGGTTGCTGTTGCTGCTGTTTTTTCCAGGGTGATCACTGAACTGCACCACCTCGTTGGAGTTCTTCCCCAGCAGCAAGGTCTCCTTCATCTTTTCATCTTCCAGTTTCTTTCTCAAGTGCTCCTTCTGTTTGCTAAGGGGTTTTTTCACCAGCTCAGACTGGTGTTTTTGCCTCTGAGTCCTGGGAGCAAAGTTACTGTTATCAATAGTTTCAAAGTCCTTGGGGACTGAATTTTCATTATTGCTGTCTGTTCGCATTTTCTCTTTCGGCCGGTGGGAAAAATAGCCATCCTATAAATGGGGAGAAAAATTACACTCATCTTACTAAAACAGTCACATCCCATGCATTACAAGCATTTCTTACATGAAAACATAGATCAATTACAATCCAGCACATGGCAGAAAATCCCTGTGTTGGGGTTTTCAGCAGACAGAAGCTGAGAGGCCTCTGGAGTGCCAAAGGCACCTGCACTGGCATCTCTTCTTCACTGGGCCAGAGTCCAAGCCCTGTCTCAGATGGAGCAGGCAGGTTTTACACAGGTTTGTGAGCAGTGATTAACCAGACACTTCACCCTGACACCATTAAATATCCATGAGAAAACAGACACAGGTTTCAAGGGAGCAAAAGCAGGTCCTTCAGTGCTTTCCTTCACTTCTTGAAGTGTGATGAACAATCACAGTTTAGTATCCCAGAACCACCTTGTTGCTCTGCAGAAAGCACCACCTAACTACAGTCTGAGCCTTCTTTCAGTTAAGAAACTTTGCTACAAACCAAATCCCTCCTAATTTTGCCCTGTTTTTGTTTTGTTTGTTTTTGTGTTGTTTGTTTTGTTGTTTTTGATTTTTTGTTTCTTTGGGTTTTTTGGTTGGTTGGTTTTTTGTTTCGTTTTGTTTTTGAGTCTCTACACGTTTGAAGCCTCCCTGGGAAGGTCAGAGCCAGGCTCAGTGTCAGCTTGTAACCATGGTGTTCCTCCTCTCGATGCTCTTAGATAAACACACAGCCCATAACATTGCAACATTCAAAATCTATCATATAAAGGAAAAGAAATAGACTATGTAAAATATTTGTCTGCATCAGGGGTGGGTGAGGTTGAGCTGCCCTCGTTCCAACTGTGGAAACTTGTGGGTGACACAATTTTTAGACTTGTGGACATGGAAGTATCTGTGTTTGCAAAAGTGATCAGTAGCAGATAAAATCAATGATAAGTTGTTATTTAAACATCTGAAGACAGGAGTAAAAATATTCATAGACTTTTTGAGTCTGTCCTGTTTCCTTTCCACTTGTGGAACATCTAATCAAAAATCAGAGACTGGGAAATGACAGCATCACTAATGATGACTGATGGGAGGATCTTTTAGCACCTATCAACCACATTTCGTATTCAAAACATTTTATCAGAATGAGCTAATTGTTTCTCACACCTCTTCTGGGAGGAACTATTTAACAGTCAGGGTTTGCAGAGAAAGGAGAGGGAGATAATGACTTATCCCAGGCCATGCAGGGAGTCAGTATCAGTTTGACCTCTGCAGCTCGGCAATGAGAAATGTTTGAATAGTTTATTCATTCGAAGAAGTTGTTTAGTGAGTGAATAAAGTGATTCTCTCCCCATGAACATGTCTAATTTGCAACTAGCTTTAGCTGTCAGGAATGCAAAGGAGTTTAAAAACAAAACCCAACACCAGACAACAACTCACAAACCAAAATCCAAACGTTCTTCAAACAAACAGAATATTTCTAGTTTGTGGAGAAATATTTTTTAAAAAATAAAATTCTAACGTTTAAGGGCAAGCGTGAAATAAATTTCTTTTCTCGGTCTTACTTCTTTAAGGAAAAGAATAGCATATATACAGAAACACAGGTTCATTTAAGTAGAAAAAATCTTTCAGGATCATAAAGCCCAACCATTAATCCAGCACTGCCAAGTCCACCAAGACACTAAACCTTGTCTTCTAGTGCCACATCTACAGGGCTTTTAAATCCCCCCAGGGATGGTGACTCCACCTCTTCCCTGGGCAGCCTGTTCCAGTGCTTGACAACACCTTCCATTAATGAATTTTTCCTAATATCCAATCTAAAGCTTCCCCAGCACAACTTGAGGTCATTTCCTCTTGTCCTGTTGTGTGTTACCTGGGAGACAGGACCAGCCCTGGCCTGGCTCAGCCTCCCTTCAGGGAGCTGTGCAGAGCCATAAGGTCTCCCCTGAGCCTCCTTGTCTCCAGGCTAAAGAATCCCAGCTCCCTCAGCTGCTCCTCACAGGGCTTGTGCTCCAGACCCTTCCCCAGCTTTGCGGGCGTTCATTGGGAAACAAAATAAACAAAACACAGTTTCAAGGCAGGCTTCATTCCCAGGAATGACCAAACTAAAATAAAAAAATTACTTTCAAAGCCCAGCTCCCACCACCAGTCCTGTATCTTCAATGGATCTTCAAAGGAAAAACACCAACTCTGTCTTCTTCAATAAACCTTTTCTAAGGTCTCTAAGGCAATGCCACGACAGGATATTTCTACAAATCTTGCCAACATTCTCTCTCACAGGCCGACCCTTGCTAAATGATTTTTGCCTTCAAATTAAAAAAAAAAATCCTAATCTGTAAAGCAAATGCATGTTGATAAAAAGGAAGGGAGAGGAGATGTTCACTACTGGTTCTTCACAGCAATTCTTATTACCCACAAAGGAGACACTGGGCTGCCCCAGAGCAATGGGCACAACCTGCCATGTGCTGAGGAGTGCAGAGCCCTGCCCACACTCTGCCCTCCTGCTCCTTCCAAACCTCTCTGGAGCGTGACAAACTGCCAAAAGATGAGGTGTGGGCCCGTTCTTGTTTCAAACACCATCTGACACCACCCTTATGTGAGGTTTCCATGGGAATCTGTGCTCTGCATTTGCCACCCCTGCACCAGGGGTGCTGGAGAAGCTGTGCAGCTCCCCTGGGACTGCCAGAGGCTGCAGCCCCGGGCCTTGAGCAGTGATCCCACCAGGCTGGCACAGAGCTCAGAGCTGTGATGAAACCTCAGGAGAAAAAAGCAAAGCAAGCAGCAGATTTATCAGTGTATGGTTCACCTCTTTAAACTATTTTCCTCCTTCAAGTGCTTTGCCCCCTCTGGGAAATGCTTCTCCAAGTCTACATGCTGGAATCTAAAAAAAACAAATGAATTCTAAATGCTTCCAAGGCAGACACAAAACAAAGCTGGGCCACAACTCTTCCCTGCCTGCAGGGACAGTGAGCACCACAAAAAATCCCACCACACAGGACAGCCAGTGTTTGTAGGGACATCTCTTTGAGAGGAGCAGGGACTAAAAACAAAGCAGGGTCTGTACAGCAAGTGTAAAACCAAGAGCTATGGATATACATTGGAACATAAGGACACATAACAAATACCCCAGCTGGAACATCAAATCCAGCCTCATGCAATCTCACACCTGTTGGTGCAAGTGTTAAATGCCACAGAACCAGGAACCTCCACCCACCTTTGGTCTGCATTTCCCTCTCAATTGCTTTCACCAAAGCCAAGTGAGGTTTTTACAGCACAGTGATTTCAAGATAGGCTCCACATGTGAGAGCAGAATGCACACATTTGCAGGGCAGGGGAAATGAAACTCAGCACTCTGAGCTTGGAACAGCAGCAGCTGCTGACAATAAGTCATGTTCATTTGTGAAGTTCAGGGGTACAAGCAGAAAGCAGCACATCAGGTTTTCAGCTGGCTACAGGAAGGTGGGTTTTAGTTGCTCTGCAATACTTAATTTTTACAGTGCTGGATTAATTGCAGATTTCATTTGTCATGGATGTCTAAGACATTCAAGACAGGGCAGAGTCATCTCACAGAAATATGACCTTGAAACCAGGCAATCCCAGTTCTGACAGTACCATGGGGTGTACGTCAGCAGGTTCACAGTCTGAATCATCATTTTTTTTCCAACTTTTATCTAGCTATTTGTAAGGAGCACCTCCTTATCTCTGTGCTTGCAAATCACTGAAAAAATGGAAGGCTATACCAGGACCAAATGAGAAGCATAAGCCTATTAATATAGCCCGTATGTGTTCACAGCCAAAGATGAAAGCTGTATTTTCAAACCAACACCTAACACTGCTGCTGAAAGCACCATTTTGGTCTTTGCAATAGAGCAATTCTCTCTAGGCATAGACCAGAAAAGGCTCTATCCAAATTCAACTCATTTGGGAAGCTGCCCTATTAAATCACTCAGTATTACAGGTATCACACACAACACGAGCCACCCAAGAGCACGTATTTCACCTGTGCCTCTTCTGCAGTCCTAACCTCTGCCAGTTGAAAGCCACCCCTCTTGTCCAATCACTCCATGCCCTTGCAAAAAGTCCCTCTCCAGCCCTCTTGTAGCTGCTTCAGGTTCTGGAGGTGCTATAAAGAAACCTCTGGAGACTTTGCAGCACCGTATTTCCAAGATGAAGTGTGACACTGTGGATGTCTGTCACAGAACACAGGCCTAAGAGAAGGATTTCCACAAGCAGAAATGTGCTGTCCTAACTTTATCTGGTTCTCAGGAGATAGAAGGAGAGGTTAACTGCTGAGTGCTCCGTGGCAAGAGCCCTGACAGGGAGAGTTTTAATGACTGTGGGGCCTCTGCTGAGTGTGTGCACACTGCAGCTCAGCAGTAACAAGCAAATACTCCAAAACTGGGAAAGAACAGTCTGTACCCAGGAGTGTGCATGAGATCACTGCCAATTACATACTGATTGCCATTGATGCTAAAAATAGTATTAGAATATTAATGCAAAAATAACATTTTAAGCTCAGAGCCATTTTACGTAATGTAAGAATTTGAGTTCTGCTTCAAATTCTGCTCCCTGTTGAACACACAGACTTTAAGTCTCCAAACTCCACCTCTGGTGTGTTTTATTGAAGTTTCTCAGACACAATATATGCTTTTTGGTGTATTAGCCACTTTATCTGCAGTAATTGAGGGTCTGGGGCTTAGGTACTCTGAGCTTGATTGAATTCAAAGTCCCATCTATCTCAGGAGAGAAAACCTGGGTTTCTGCAGAGACTTTGCAATCTACTGAGGAAACCATGGAATAAATTGCTGCTGTCACCTACTACAGACCCAACAACAGCTGCTGCTCACTGCACCTAGCACAGAGAATTTAGAAGAACTTCCCAGCTGTCTGTAATGACAAATGGATTTTAATGACAGCCTGTTAACACTCTCAGAGGCTTTTGCAAGCACAACCCACACCAGTTCAGCCAGACCCCAGGTAAGTGTACACACCTGCAGACTGCCTCTCTTCACATGTTTCACTTGCCTATATTTGCAAGACACATCTGTCACCAATATCTGCATCTAAGCTAAGCACGTTCAAGCATAAATATGCATTTGGGGTTGCCAAGGTCACAAATTCTCCTGTAATCTTTTAGTTACAGTTCTGTATCCTGTGCGCTAAAGGCAGGAGGTTAAAGATAAAGACTATGGCTCTAATATTGGGCATGGGAAAACTCCATCAAGCCAGCCCTTTCTCAGCAGGGCATCCCACTGCAGGGTTAGAATACATTCCAAGCCATTAGCTACAACTCCTAGAGTGTCCCACTGCCCCTGGAAGGAGTTCCTCTGCCAACAGCCTGCATTAGGCAATAGGACTGGTAATTTTTGCAATACACAAAAAGCCAGCATAGACCAATGTCAAATCTGCTTTCAGAGAGACAACCTAATGTGCATTTAAATCAGCAGAGACCCAAATACCAGCAGACTGGGGTGCACCAGCTCTGCAGCAGCAAGGGCACACAGCCTGTGGCTGAGGGATCCAACTCGAGGCACCAAAGGCCAAGGAAGAGCCCACCTGTGCTGCTCCAGCATCAGCTGCCACAGGCACAGTGCTGGGGTGGCTTTGGAGGGAACCTAAGAGAAAACCCTAATCAGTTCACAAAGGCACACAACAGGAGCTTGCATTCATCTGCCAGAGGTGTTCATTGCATTGTGCAGAGCACTTCCTCCTGACAGTAAGAAAATGCTCCCTTCTTAGGAAAAGTTACTCACTGTACGACTTCTTTATCAACCAAGTCCTATAAATACTATACAGATGGATGGACCATGTGCAACCAAGCCCTGAATGGCAAATGCTCACGTTTACAGTTTATCTGACAACTCATTTTCTCCCCAGCACGGAAGGATTTGCTGTCTTTTTGTACTGAGAACATATTCTCTCATTCCTCCTCTGGCAAAGCTTGGTACCTCAAAGACACAGCAAAACAAACAGAAATATGCACATGCACACACAGAGCAACAACAAAACACACAGATCTTCCTCTAAATACAAAGTACTGGACATGCTGCCCTTGAGGACCAGCTATAAATCAAATACCTGTACTATAAAGAACTACATATTTTTCTTCCTTTCACATAGTAAAGCACCCAAATATTGATCTGGTGAAAATATGCAATGCCTGGGCATTCATGCAGGCTCACACCCAGCTGAGGGCCCCAGAGCTGGGGCAGGCACTTGCTGCTTTGCTGGGGTGAGCTGCTCAGGAACCAAAGCAGCTCCCAGCTCCCAGAGGTGGGGAAGAGCTTCAAATCTGCATCACATGCTAAACCCTCAGAGACCCTGTCAGCTTTCACAAGACCATCTATTTCACCTGTCCTGTGACCAAGAAGAATTTAAACAGAACTATGAAAAGATAATTAAAACAAGTTTCTGTTCAATATTAACCACAGCTCTGTGACATATTATTTTGTAGTTCTTGTTAATTATTTCAATAATGACACCTTCCAATTGCCAGAGGAATCAAGAGGATGGCATCTCTACAATTAAATCTTTTTTTTCTGCTCTTATCTTTGTGCATTTGAGGGCTGTTTCTTATTTGAAATTGAAGCCTTTTGCCTCCAGAACTACAAACTTTATGCCGTGGTCACCCCATTGTCTCCTGTCCTACCACACTCACATCTTTCAAATTGTAACCCCACCACTGCTCTGCTTGAAGCTCTTATGCAGCCACATGGATGCAGAGCAGACATCCCACTGTGCCATCAAAACAAACAAGAAATCGGGAACTTTAATTGAAGATGTGGTTGATGTGCCATGAGACCCTTGGAAAATGAGTACTTTTGGCAGGTTTGAACAAAAGTGTGGCCAAAAATAGCAGATGGAGGAAAGGCAGCAGATGTTAATGTAGTTATATTTTTCCATATGTTTTTCTGTTTTGCTGTGATAAGTACATTGTACTTTAATTGTCAGTGGCTGAAGACTTGGGAGAAACATTTTTGTGAGAGATATATTACATTACTTTATGCCTTTCATTAGAGAGGGAGATGCAAAAGGTGAAAATAGGTTTATTGACTTGCAAGCTGGCAAAGATGAAAGATGTAATTGCTGCAAGCACAGAGCTCTCTGTTATGTAAAAGCAAAATGAGACAGAGCGATCATTTGGGTTAAAAGGGGGATTCTGATACTTGAAAAAGCATGAGTCCTTCAGGTTCAGCACTAACAGATACAGGCATAGCCAGCTCAAAACTATTGCAACACTTGGCATTTCAAATTGCAGAGTAACAGATGGACCACCACAAAGTGCACAGGGGACCCCTTAGTGGAACATCTGCACTGGTAAGTGATTGTTTGGAGGATTATTTTTCCCTTCCTTTCCAAAACTGTTGCCATCCATTTTTATTCTTCCTTAACATCAATTTCAGCAATGTGATCCTAACGACTAGAAACAACATCATAAAAACATCATTAATAGAAGCTGTTTTTATCCCTTTTTACATATAGATATTAAGGGAAGATGTTCTGTTTGAAACCGAATGGAAGCAGCTTCAAAACTTTGGCTGCTTTCCTCAGAAGAGTTGTTTTTTTGCTAACATGTGACTTACTTTCAGAGTGATTTAGATTAGGGAGTAAAATAATATTGCATCCCTCAAGAGACCAAACAGATTTTCACATTTGTTCCAGCTTAGCACAGTAACTGTACAAAAAGCCATATTGTATCAACAGTAATTTCAGATGTTCATCTGGTTATTACAAAGTTTGGAACACTGCTAGAGGGAGCTGTGAAAGCACATATCCATTGAGGTTCCGGAATTGACCACTTTGTTTTCTGCTAGTTTAAATTTCTCAGGAAAGTTTGGACTTTGAGGGAACTGACCAGTCAAACTTATTCAATCTGTAACAGAACTTGATTTATAACCAGTAACTGCCCCCACTTTACACATTCTGTTCCCTTTCAAATGACTCTGGACCTCATTAAGACTCCAGACCCAGCCTGATTCACCACCAGGAACAGCAACACCCACTGAGCTGGGGCAGTGACAAGGCTGAGCTGAGTTTTTTTTTGTCTGTACACACACACACATTTTAACAGTTCCCACCTGTGCTTTGCAGCTGCTTTAGCTCTGCCTGGGTGTGGGCAGCAGAACCCACCCGTGCCTGATACAACACATTGTTCAGCTCCCAGGCAAACAAGCCCTCAAAGACCGTTCATCTGAGCATCTGTCCTGCAACACCAACCAGTGTTACTGAGCCTCCTGGATCCACTTCAGCACAACCACATCTTTAAACAGAATTCACCACAAAACCAGGAAAGAGATGGAGGAGGACTGGCCTGACAGTGCAAAATGCAGCTCCTGAGGAAGTTCCAGAAAACCCTGGAAGTTTATTTTCCTACAGCTTCTCCCCAAGAAAAGCTGGATCTTACAGCCCTTCCAACAAAGAGTTCAGACATGAAGGAGCTTACAAAGAAGTCAGTCTTCTCTCAAGGGAAAATATTTCAGTGATTTTTTATAATAATGTCTATACTTTGTGATTCTTGAACAGGACTCTCAGTTGAAAAGACATGGTAGAGCAGCTGCAGACACTAATTAATGCCACATAACTTTTTTTAACAAGAGTTCAGCAGGTAAGGTCTAGAACTGATGGTTGGTTTTCCTGACTGGCTATCCCAATACTGAAAGGAAAACGTGAGATGTTCTGTGGTTTTATTTCTCACCAAATTGTACTGCTTCATTGACAAAGGTACCCAAAGAGACAGTATTTAAAGAAATAACAAAAAGTAAGAATGGGGGTAAAGCTCAATTATTTGCATGTTTAAATACAGACAGGCTAGCCACACTGAGTACCCATTACCAGCCAACCTTTCCTTTTCATTTTTTTACTTTCCCTTCTCAATGACCTACACCATCAAAAAATAACATGGTTAATCTGAACTGAATTCCTCTGATTTCATCTCTATTTCTTTCATCCAGAATTCAGCTAGTATAGATTTTATATCTTTCAGAGCAGTAGTAAACATGTGAAATTGCTTCCTGGTGACTTGTTATTAACTAGATTCAAACTAAATTCATCAGAAGGCCTATTCCAACTTCAATCTAAACAATCTTGAGCAGCCCAGGGTGAATTGCTGAGACACACAATAGATCTCTGGCAGCTATAGAAATTAAACATAATCAAAATATGGATAGTAGAAACCAAAGATGTCCTCACACACAAAAGAAAACATCCTTCTAAAATATGGTCAGTTTAGCACAAATGTATTCAGCCTTAATTAGGTAGAAAATCTACTTAAATGAATACAATGCAAAGAATAATAATGAACTTCAGGATTATACTTTGTTACTTGGAGGGAAAAAACAACACAAATAAATGGGAAGTAATTGGACCTTATTTAATAGTCTCAGACTACCAGCTCAAACAACTATAATCATTAAAGGCCCTGCAGTGATCTTCTACTGATAAATGTTGTTAAATCAGAATTACAATACAACAAGCATGAAGAGCAAAGCCTATTAATATGAGCAACACTAAAAGAAATAGGTTAATTCAAATCTTTTTTCACCAGCATCACAAGGAGCCTTTGAACCAAGAACATAGAAATGAAAGGCCTCCATGTTTCCTGTTGTTTTGTGTGAGACTGAAATATGAACATTTCCACACAGGTGATTACTGCAGGGGGACTGCAGATGAGCAGCAGTTACCCACTGCTGGATTTGTGGATGTGCTAGATACTGGTTTGAATCTTCACAGAAAGTTCTTCTGCAAGACCAGTAGTTACACTTATAAAATAAAAATTGAAAAAGCCAGAGGATTATTATGGGCTCTGCCACCCATCCACCTTCTTAGCTACCCTGTCAGCAGTTCAGCCTTCCTGAAAATTCAGCCTGGGACCTGGCCTCAGCTAGGGTGGTCTATGTGGTACTGCATTCTCAGTTCTTGCAAATTCATTCAGAGCTATACAAATGAGCAGTTTTAACAACATTATGAAAGACAACAGAGTTCTGGGGTTAAAAGATAGGGCAAAATAAAAATTTCTGACACCAAAAATGATGCACCTTAAGTTCAAAAACTTACCATTTTATTGGCTCCAACAAAGACCATGAAGAATATATCCATTAGGAAAATATATCAAAAAGTTTTCTAGGAAACTGCCCTCCTCCCTTACTTGAATGGATAGTCATTTTGGAGACCAAACTCTTTTTCTGTACTGCACTAAACATACTGACTAGATTTGAGCCAAACACCAGATTGTACAGTGCCCAACTCTCTTTAGCCACAGAGCAGCTTTCCACTCATGCTGTAAGCACAATGCTGTCGAAATAGTTATTTGTAATTACACTGCATTTAATAATGGTCATATTTCCATAACTCCTCCCAATTCTGTCAGAAACAAGGACTCCCTCCACACAGAGTCAGTGATCATATCCACATCCTCAACTAACAGAACCAGATGGACAGCACAGCATCATGTTCACTTAGTCACTGCTCATAGACTATGCCACGCAGAAAAATCAAATCACAATATACTCCATTGTTTTACAGAACATCATTATGTTAGAGCATAAAAAATGGGAGGCAGAGAAACAGTGATGAAATATGGGTCCTGTCTATCAAGAAATTCTTGCTTGCGTCTTCCTCATAACTTACTATTCTAAACCAGAAAAATGATGTGAAGTGAGCTGCAAACTCTAAGTTTGCATCTATAAATAGATATTGTGTGAAATTTATCAGATTTATCAGAGATTTTGGTAAGTTGCCTCCTATAGCATCAGCACTAGTCCAAAACATGCTGTGAGGGAATATAATAGTGGCAAAACTCAGCAGTGGCATTATTTCCACTTTTAAATTGGAATTAAATGGGCAGTAGAAGGATGATTGCAGGATGAGATTACTACCTTTGGCTATCCAAACAGTTGCTCTCTGGATCTTTTTCCTGATTTTGCAGCACTCATCAAGTCCCACCAAGCAGTGTGATAGGGTGAAAGGCAAGGACACGTTTCAGTTCAGGGACAAGCTGTCAGTGACTCCACACATTCAGTGGTGCTTTCTCTCATGGAACCAATGGGAAGTTGAGTCTCTGTTTTTACATCTCAAACCTGCTGTATAGAACAGAATTTAGTCTTTTATACACAAGACAGTTCTCTTTTACAAGCATATTTAATAATCTACAGCAACCTTGGTGCACCTACTACTACTGTAATGCACTGTAATTCTTTAGAAAGAAACTGTTTTGAAAATTTTCTGATTGCTGGAACACAGTTTCATTTGCAGAGACAGCACAATGATAGCTCACACATCATGCTATGTATATCTTTCAAAACATGTATTTCTCATTAGTAATTTTACTATGCCAACCCTTCCAAATATCAAAGTGACACCTGACAATTATAATGCTAGATGTTCACCAACATAATAATAACGCTTCAGCAGAGTGATATTTGCAAGGGTTTGAAAGGAAGAAAATCTCTACCTAAAATCTCGCGTAGGATGCACGAACTGCAGAGATTAGGGCACTGCCAGAAATCAGCCTAAGGGAACTGTTGGTATTACAGATTTGAAGCTAAGAGCTTCCTTTTAATCCATGGTTTGTAAGGACAGATATATCCATGTGAAACAATACCAAGGAGAGGCACACACACACTACGTCCCTTTAGTGATGGGGGCAGATTAAGTACTGTCATTTTGCAGGCTTTAGCCCTTTGGTTGGTGCTTTCCATATATCCAAGAGAAAAGACTTTCAGCATCCTATTTTGTCTGATGAGCTGCTGTCTCTCAGTGACACGATGCTGCTGTGAAAGATGCAAACTCAGCAAGTGTCCACACTCCTGGTGCTTGTGCACATCTGCCGGCAGCAGATTGCTTCCCATGGAAGCGGCCTGCAAAACCCACGGACGCCTCAAGGCTTTCCTGGAAAAGCCCCTTGTGGTGATAGGTTGCACACGATTCCCTTTCTGAAGGCCGGGATGTTTTAGGAGAAGCAGCACGGGAAAGATGCCGAAAGGGGGCCTTTTGCCAGCTCCGCCACCGCCCCCAGCCGGGCCAGCCCCGCCGCGATGGCACAGAAATGTGTGCTCAAGGCCGAGCTGGCCGGAATACCAATGCAGCCCAGCAATGAGCTGAACAGCAAACAGGAAGGAGGGAAAAAACCCTGTGACACAAAAGAAACAAACAGCCGGAGATGAACTTTCGCAGCAGGTACCGCATGGGAATTGCGAGCGCGGCGGCCCCGTTCTCAGCAGATGGGTGGCGATGCCAGGGACACGCTCCGGGTCCCTATCGCTGCCAGGGGCAGGACTGCTGCTTACTGCCAGCGGATCTCCAAGTGTTGCCCTTTCTTACTCTTTACGAGCATCAAATGATGTTAGCCGAGCAGATTTGAAGGAATCTGATGTGAGCTGAAGCCTGCTGTAAATCCGCATGTGAAAGGATGCATTTCGCAGGCGATGAAAGCCCAGAGCGAGCTGTCGTCTTCGCTCAGTTTAATTCCTGTGTGTCCTTTAGAGCAGCAGAAGCCTTCATCAAGAAGACACAGCGAGCGTCTCTATGGCCCAGATTCTCAGTTTATGCCCAAATAAATTTTACATTCTTCTGGAAGTAGAGACTTTGAATGACTGTTAAAATGTACATGGGCTATTACTGGCTCCTCGAATTGCTCAAGGAACTTAAAAAAGAGCAGACTTAGGAATCTATTAGGCAACATGTTCTCTTTGCGTTGAAATCTCCAAGATAATAAATGTCTTGGAAAGAGCAACAAGATTGTTATCATCCTTAACTCTTTGAGCGAAGGCATGAGCTGGGCTGCGTCCAGTAAACAAGTGGTTCGTGTTAATTTTATAGATGTGATTAAAATAAGTAAAGAGTCATTTGAATTCTTTTTTCCTTTCCAAGTTAGTGAATAAATGTGGGCTAGTCAGCCAAAAGTTTCTACTGACACAGAATACTGCAGCAAGACAGAAGTGGTTGAAAAACCCCTGATCATCTTATCTGGCATCAACTGTCCACAAAGAGAGAGAATGACAATGGCAATGTTACACAACACCTATAAATACGAATTCCTCTGTTCTCTACAGTCAACAGGACCGTTCCCATGCATAAGGGTATTACTTCAGTGCTGGTTTTACAGGTAAGGTGAAATTCTGGCAGTGCCCACCCAGCAGGGATCCAGCACCTTCCAGCAGAGTCCTGCTCACAAAATACTCTACAGTGCTCCTTGTGGGGCAGGGACTGAACTCAGAGCAAATCCAGACGATGAGCTACAATTGCTTGTAATGCTAATTATTCTACACAGCACCCATATTCTAATGCAATCTCCTATAAAGAACTGATACTTTTTTACAATATAATTCCATTTACATTGTGAACTGGCTGGCAATGAAATTTCGGAAGCTCTAAACACATCTACCTTGAAAACTGTCTCCAAGTATGTTCAAAGCAACAGGCTGCTGAGCAAGGAACAAAAAACAGAATGATACTGCATGGGGCAGGAAAGAAAATTTACTTTCACTGCTCTTCCAGGTATTTGGAGGGGCAGAGCAGGGGAGAATGGTGAAATAAAGAATATCCACACCAGAAAAAAACATGCATGAACTCATAAAAATAGAGTCTGAGCAAGGAAATGGCCTCCCCATTGCACAGAGAAAAACTGCAGATACACAGCTCAGTGCACAGGAAAAGGGCAGAGCCAAGAGTGCAAACTGAAAGGCAACTATCTAACAGGAAAAATGTAATTGACAAGTATTTGTAGGAAATTGTTTAACACTAGCCCTCTTGACTGTCAGCCTGGTATTCATTAAGTACAAAGAAAAAGTCTTTAAAAAGCAGCATTTAATTACTCACAGGATGTTTTAATTTCTATTACAAAGCAGTTGTTTTTAATTATAGATCACATTAATACAAATATGATCCGATCCTGATCATTAGGACTAACTGTAGTGATCTTGTTTGCCAACAATAGTATTTTTGTATTTAAAGTAAAATGTCATTAAAAAGCCATGGGAACTTCATCATTAATGTGCAAGCAGTGTAATCTTAATTTCCTCCTGCAGATACTGAACTGAGACCAATCATGCAGGATTTTCCAGTATGTAAAATAACTGTCACTTTTCATTACAAAGAATACGAAGCAAAAGGAACACTGAAATAACAAGCCTGAAACAATTTTCCAGATTTAGAAAAATCCATGCCACACTGTTTCTAAGAGCATTTTTTTCAAGGGCTAAATTTTTCCAGGAATCCTGAAAACAAGGTGTAATATTCCTTTGCTCAGAGTTCAGCTCTGGCTTGGTAAGTAAGCCCACAGTAGGCCAGCTATTCAACCTACCTCTTATGCAGTGATGCCACAAGCTCAAGTGTATGGCAGATATTATTTGTTTAAGAAAAAATGATTGAAAATCAGTGGAATTGCCAGCAGTTAAGGATTTTTGTTCTCAGTAGTACAAAAATGATCAAGCAGACTTAACGACAAAATGTACAAAGACAAGAGTAATGTATGGCTCAGAAGAGAATTACAGGGGAAGAAATCCAATCTTCAATAATAATTTATGTCGAGCAAGTGCAGCCTGTGACATCAACACACATGGATGTGAAGGTAGACAGCTTTCAGGAATGTTAAACAAAAGGGCCCAGACCTCCAAGACCCTGAGCATTTTACAAAAATTGGGCAAGAAGTAAGGAAAAAAAAGCAGCATTCTAAAATATAAGTGTAAATGCATAGGTAGCAAAAGTTTTATACATTACTCAGGACATACATGGTATAAATAACGAGAAAGAATTAGTTTGATAAATATTTAGATTATTTTGTAAAAATTATGGGCAGTTTGAAGACATGAAGTCTGGATTAAGTGTATTTAACACTTATTTAGCCTCAGTCTCCTTCAGACTGTAATTGCTGACCCCATCCTGAACCTTGCTGGGCACCCATCCCGTCAGATGCCATCCATGGCAAATACAATGTGTTTTATGTTTGTCTTTTAATCTTATCTCTCAACTTCTGCTTTGGTGTTCAATAGTTCACCTTTTGTCTGATTGCTGTCCTTGCTTGGGTTCCAACCTTTGCAGAGCTGCAAACCTGTCAGACAAGGAACAAAAACCTCATTTCTGAACAGATAAGGGAACATAAAAACAGCCACGGGTCAGGTTCCGCCTGAAGTTAGGACAGCAGGTTTTGTGAAGTGCTGCCAAGATGAGCCAAGCTTCCTCCTCTACTGCCTTGCTGGTGAAAGCATGTGAAATGTCCCAAAACTTTGCAACCCTAAAGCTCTAATACAGCTTCAGGCAAGGACCAAGGGCTGCACTCTTTCTCCACCCCATCCATCCTTACCCTGCATCCACCTCAGCGAGGCTGCCTCTTGCACAGCTGTATCAACAGGGAGGCCTCACAGTGGCCTGGCTCAGGAGCCCTGACTGGGATCAAGCCACCTGTATCTTCCAGCTTTTTGTCAGAAATGAAAGTCATCAATCAAGACTTCCAAGTCTCCCCCTAATAACCCGTGATCAACATCTTACCTCTTCTTTCTCAGAGCGACACAACAAATTGGGATCAACAGTTTGCTTTCTTCTTCTCTTACTATTCTTTCCAAAGTTCCGGATAAAAGGACATTTTCACAATGAGTTTAGTAGTTTAGAGCTAAAGGTTTATTAGTCAAACTGGAGAAGATCTGAGTATAACTGAAAACACGGGTTTGACATTTTTAGCAGTTAATTCCCCAGGACATTGCTGCATTTCCATTGTTGTCAAAGTGCTGGAACAAGCTTCAAAATTGCACCATGCAAAGCTGAAACAAGGATGGGCTGAGGGCTCCTAGGGTTTTCCAAACACATGAGCCCCACACTGCAGCGTGCCCCAGAGACACTCACAGGAGCTACAGAGCTTCTCCCTCCAGCTGCAGCCACATCAGGTGAATCTGCAGGTGTCAGTCCACAGGGCACTGACTGACCCAGCTGGTACAAGAGCACATTTAAGTGGTTCTGCAACCACAGCCATCGTGGCCATGACATGGTTAGTGGAGACAAATCAAATGGAAGCCACTGGAAAGGCTACAGTGTCCTAAACCAAAGTCAGTCAGGAAGTCTTGGATGTTGTGGCACTGCTGAGCCAGCAAACCACAGCTACAAGGATTTGACAAGGTCTATCATGCATTTATTACCCCCACAGCACAGGGTAGGGCAGTTCGTAATGTTAAAGGAAGATGTATTTTTTCCTATTACAAATAAAATGGTTGCAGGTTACGCTCCCTGCATGGTAACACTGTCTCAAAGTTTATGCTGAACATCTTTCACATGGTTTTATTACCCAAACTCCTTCCTACATATATGATGGTGGTCTTGGAATGACAAGAAAAAGGTATTCAAAAAACGCATGCAGAGCGCATATATTGTTCAACAGGAATATTTTCATGTCGGTGAAATAGAATACATCCTGTGAACCTAAGAGTAAACCCCTGTAAAATGAATAGTTAACAAAGCAATTCATAGTCAGGATAAAACTACTCCAATACAAAAACTTTCTGTCCCTCTAAAATCTGGCTTATGTTATCACAGAAAACAAATAAAAATGGATTCATTGTTCCTTTTCCAGACATTTCAATCAAATTTTGGACTCCCTGCAAGTCCCTGCCTGTCCTGCTGGTAATGACCTTCAGCCAGGAGACTGGGCATGGAAGAGCACTGAGTGTTTTCACAGCTTTCTGCATTCCTTTAATTTGCCATCTCTAACATCAACAGCCCCAAGTCTCTCTTGAATTATCGCTCCTCAAACAGGCTCATATTGACACTGGAGATCTTCCTCCTACTTTTCAAGTACCATTAAAGTTCTTATGAAGATGCACACAAAATGGAAATATTTATAAAACTGTGAAACTGAAATATGCTACATAGGCTGAAGACTAAAGTAAAAACAGCAGATGTCATTATTATGCATACTTATTATATATTTACATTTTATATATAATTTACATATTACATACCTCCTGATTTTTTTCAAATATCAACATGCTTATGCATCAAACAGCTTTTTAAACAAAAACCTGGAAAAAGCCTGTTTGTCTTCTCTGCAACCTCACAGATTTGCAACATCTCTTATGAAGGTCTGTTTTGCAATAAAGTAAGCAAAGGAGTGGGTGGAAGGAAAAAACCTTTCTTGACATGCATCCTCTTTGCTGATCCAGTTAAGGGAAGCTGGATATTCAGATAAGCGGTTAAAATGTAAAAAAATTTCTAATTTTTGCAATGGCACCAGATGAAGCTGCTGATGTGGCACCTTCCCAGTGTTAAGAATTACAACACTTGTGATTGGAAGCTTTTCCTGCCCCTGTGAAATTTTAGGTGCTAAGACACAGAGAGGCAACTCCTGCTGTTTGCTCAGAAAAGGTTAAGGGAACAAAGGAAAATTCAGCATGTTTGCTTCATCTCTGACACTCACTCAACCCAGGGTGACTCATGGCTGCTGACAAAGCCTGGGCTCCAGAGGAAGCCTAAGGCTTTTTGGTCTCATTTTTTTATTTTCGAAGCGAGAATAGCTGCAATTATCATGTAGCTGACACTCATCCCACTAAAACTAGTATGTGCATAAAACAGCTAATAAAACAAATAAATTAGAGCTGGATGAGAGCTGGTTATGGGACTGGTTCTGTGCAGCCTGCACTGCCCAGCAGCAGCTCTGGGAAGCACCCAGCTCCCAGTGGCTTTCCAGCAGCTCTCTTCCAGCAGAAGGCGTTTCCTTCAGGCACAGGGAACTGCTCTGGACACTGACACAGGTCCCTCTGAGCCCTGGGAACGTGGCAGCACAGCCCTGTGTAAGGAGAACAGTCCTGAAGCAGTACAGATATAACTAAGAAGGGCTGACCCACAGTACTGTGAGAATCCAAAAATCAGTGATAATAGTCAGGTGAGAGAGTTGTCCAGACCTGTAAATGAAACAGAGGCATTTTCCATGGGAAAACTACAGCTCATCTAAAGCAAATTAAATTTGCAGATTCAGCAAATTCAGAGGGAGAAAACAAGGATGATTTATCTCTATGTTCTTGCTGCAGTCTGTGGCCAGCTTTCACTAAAATGCAACGTGTCTAATGCTTACACAGCATCTTCCATCCCAAACACTCCACGACACACAGCTCCACTGAAATATTGGACATTTCAGCATCAGCACAAAAAATAAGTAATTTCCACCAAAAAAGAATTAAAACAAAACATCTTCCTTAACTGCTTCAGAAAGCTGTGGGCAAGTAAGATATCCTCCACAAGTATCAAAGCAGGACTCCTTTAACCAACATTCTCTTTCTAAAAAATCTAAACCAAATCTCATTTTGGCTGCCAGTTCATTTTACATAAGGGAGGCTTCAGAACCAACTCACAAAGTCTATATTTGAGAATGTGTGCCAATATTAAACTTAGGTAAGTCATTAAGTCTTTTTGACAGAGTTCTGGCAGCTGCCAGTTTGTGTTTCACTGATTTTATAGGTCAAATAATAGACATTCTGATGTCAGACATTTGAGTACATGATCATTAAGCAATACTTTAGCAAATCCGAAAGAGCTTAGAAGCTACCCATATGGTCCACAGCTGATTTTAGCCACCAGTAAAGCAACTGTATGTTGCTATAATAAGAGATGCAATTGCTGCACTCGGATGACACCATTAATTTAGAAACTACTGAGCAGCAAGCAGGCCCTGCTATCCTGATTGTTCATCTGCAGAAAAAAGTGACTGCCAGGTGAGCCCCACTGGTTACTCAGTGACACTCAAACTGGGACCAAGCAGCTCTTCAACAGCCCATGGCCATTGCTGAATTGTTGTGGTCTGTACTGCTGCTCAGTGCCACGATTTTTTGCCTTTCTTTTATATACATTTTATGTATTCTCAGTGCCCTTAGCATGCATACTTGTAATTCCTTAAGTCTGATAACTTAACATAGTCCTGGTATTCTGTTAGACCAGGAGACCAAACATCCTAAAGGCCTTGCAGCTGGAGGCTGGAAAACCCTGCGCTATCTTAAGAAACCAAGGTCTCCTCTAGGATACATTCTGTAAACTAAGATTAAACCCATCTAAAGAAGAATACTTCAAAATAGAAAAATATAACACTATTCATTCAAGCCTCTCATTGGGACATCTTTGTTAGATATGCTAATTTGCAAGGTCTATAGAATTGTATATGTGATCTATCATGTGTGTGCATTTCGACATATTCCACCTTGGTGAAGTGCCGCACCATAAAGATCCTTATTAAACTCTGAAATAAAAACCCTTTATCCCTTAACCATGTCTAACTCTTACTTTTAGGACCAAGGAAAAGGCATCAACGTGAAGAAAGAGAAAACCAACCACGCATGCACATAAAAAAAGTGACAGAAGCTAGAAACATAAGAGAAAAGAAAACAGGGAGGTGGTGCTTGTCTCAGGGCCTCAAGAAGACAGTTTCAGATGAGTCTGAAGTGTCCACAGCTGACATCCAATAAAGGGGATCTGTCACGCTGTACTGCAGCTCTGCACCTCGCTGCCAGCACTGCCTGGCCCAAAGAGCAAGGGAGACCAGACAGCTGCACTGCCACAGCACCCACAGAGCAGCTTTTTGGACAGCAAATGGGACAAACCCACCCACTGCCAGCCTTAGCAGCTGTGGAGAAGGTGTCTGTGGCCATCATGTCACACACACATACAGGTTACTGCAGCCACCAACACAGCCCACACTCTCTGCACACCTGAGCCAAACCCCTCAGCTCCAGCCACCTGCACACCAGCTGTCCCCAGTGCCACTGATCTACCCCACACACCAGGGAGCACAGCAGCCACAGCCCGAGCCTGCCTCACCCACACCCTCCCAGGAATACTGGGCACGTTGCAGGAGCTGCACCTTGCCCAGGTACCAACAGAAAACATGGGATGACACATTTCCCACAGGTAAAGCACAGGGAACTCACTATTTTCCCTACATGGTTAGGATGGGTTAAATAGAAAATAGTATCAAAACTGGGTATTTTCCAGGAATTATCTATATGCCTCATTAACTTGATTATCTTCACCTGATAACCTCCGAGTAGCTATTACAAAAAGCACGTGGAGAGGAACACATTAACTTCCCAATTCCTATCTCCCACCATAACCCTTGTCCAGTTGTCTTTCTTTGTTTAGATTTTCTTTTCAAAATGATGGAAATGTGAATCATTTAAGATGTGTAATCTTATGCAAGAAGAATGACACAAACTGGGGGATAACTGAGACAAGCCACAGAATTGTATTACACACGGCTCTGAATTCCTGTTGCCATTTGAAGGAGCACAAGGGCTCATTTAGAGCTAACAAATGACAGTATTTTGTTTTGCATCTCCTGGGTTTTCAACAAATCAGCTATTGCAAGAATGCATTTTAATTCCACACAGGGACTTCTTCCATGTGAAGAAGTTTCCTAATATAGAAAAAGAATCAACCAAATCAAGCACCCAAGTAGGTCCTGATACATTCTGAATTTTAACAGTTAGTCTATGATATATGTACCCCTAAACACTCTACCTTATTTACATAAATATATACAGAAAGGATGATGGTCAAGGCTCTGAAATTACCTACAAATCCAGGGAGGAGATATACATAGCACATCACTGCAAATTATTCCTTAAGTAGGAGGGATGTGGGAAAACCTGGAGGAGAAAAGATTGCTTATGCTATTTCTCCAGTTAATATCTTTGAATAAATGAAATTACGTGCTATTGTTTCTCTTAACAGTATTGCTCTTAACAGAGCAATAGCCAAAAAGGGACCTTTCTGTGGTGCCAGGAGGAGCCCAACACAACCCAGGGGCTCAGCACCAGCACATTTCCACAGGCTCTGCCTTTTCTAGATCCTCAGCAAACCTACAGCTTATACACAAGCTATAAAGACTCTTACAAGATTTCCCTGCAACTAATTTAATGGCTTTTTCAAACAATAAGATAAACGAGAAACAGACTTAATATTTTTTTTTTAATCCCACTATGATTAGTTTAGTGGGAAGATATCAATAAAATTATAATTAAAACAGTACTTTCTTCCAGCTTTACTTTATGTGAAATAAAGACCACCAGGAAAATGAAGATAACTTTTTTATTCTAAAGCTCTGGGATTTTCTGTATTTGCCTTTCACCCTTACTAGAAGGCCAGAAAAGACACTATGAAGTGATACATCCGATGGATAATACACCAAGTAATGACAGGTTTATAACTCCAATTAAAGATCTTAACTTTCATACTGAGGCCATGCAGGCTATAAAATATGAACTCATTGCTGCATCCTCCAATTAACCAGTCTGCAAATTCTACCTCACCCTTTCTTTCTCATTTGTTTCAAAATACTTTGTAGTTGATATTTTGAGCAGAGAAAGACCTGAAACTGTGACCCAAGACAGAGGGAAAACTGTAACCACCACGATGTGATAGCAAAGGAGGCAAGAGGGCAATCTTGATGTTGAGATTTTAAGATCTGGGATATCATTAAGCAGCTGAAGTACAAAGACAGAGCAGATCAATGTTCAGAGTTAAAAGAAACATCTTTCGGTGTTAGTGGCAAACCAAAGACCAAAAAGGTTTCCTTCAGACCAGTATACTTTTTTGACTCAACTGAAAAATCACACTCATTGCTAATTTTTTAATTTACTTTTAGTACAGAAGAGGAATTCTTTCACAGATGTACCTTGGAGATTCAGTTCAGGGCCCTGTTTTTCCTGCAAGAATAACGCGACTGTCGCGCAGCTGCTGAAAGAGCGCCCTGTGGCAGCTGCAGCCGCGGTGCAATCGTTACCCTGCCCACGTACCCTCTCAGCAGGCCCTGGGCAGCCCTGGCTGCCTCGGGACAGGCTCTGCACAAAAAGGGCCTGTGCAGGAGCACAGAGGGGCTTTCAGTGCCCAGCAGGGCCCGTGCAGGCAGAGCCCGGCTGTGGCTGCAGGAGCGCCCGGCCCGGCCACCTCGGCACTGATGGAGCCTTGTCAGGAGGGGAAAGAGCCCCAAATTCAGCCCAGCTCCAAGAATCACCAGTTCTGCTACCGTCCCCTGGAGCTGCAGGGAAACAATCTCACCATGAGCCCCTTCAGGGGAATTTTCAGTGTAATTCTCTAAAAAGTAGCTTGTTTCCATAGAAGCCCTCAACATCCCTTGACTGCTCCTGCAATAATTCAGGAATTCAAATAACAATTCAGTACTTATGTTTAGGAAATAAAATGACTTACAGAAAAACACCACACACAAACAATCAAAAAGTCAAAAACCCCCACCCAAACAAGGCCCTCTCTGTCAGGGCAGATCTTCAGTCAGTAAATCAAAGAAGTTCTACTGCTCAGTAAATAATTGCGTTAAAACCAGAAAAATGCTTGGATGGAGTAAATTGATTTCCTTTTTTTCCATTCACCTCTTTTATAGGCAGCAATGGTGGGAGAAAGAGAAGAAATTCAAAATTTTCCTGGTCCTTACAGGTGGGCTGGCAGGCTCATGCTCCACCTCACCTGGGAGCCTGGGGGCCCTCGGTCACTTCAGATCTGTGCCTGCTCTTGAAGGGGGTGGCTTTTCTCAGTCACACACACCAAACCTTCTGGGGTACCTTATAAAACAAAACTACTATAGATCACTTTGACAGCTATAATCCCACAGATTTAAGGCCAAAATATATTTATTAGGGAAGATTCTTGTGCATCTCGTAGCTGCAGGAGCTCTCTGTACTGGAAGGGGTAGGGCGTGTCCTGGCTGAGAAACGACCTGGCTCTGGGGCTGATGAAATCATCCCTTCCACACCCTCAGCTCATGGCAGCCCACAACTAAATAACAAGAAAAGTGATGACTGTTTAAGTGGAAAACAGAATATTACCTTTTTAACCAGTTCCACAGCAAGACATGCATATGTGAGATTTAAAATAAATGTACTCCAATTCTAATGCAGTTTTATCTCTAAAGAGAAGTTCTGCTGGTTGACATACTTGGTACAGCCTGAATTTAACAGTCTAAAGGAAGCAGCTCTCTGGAGTCCCTAAGGATTAGTGGAGACAAATTATAATGAGCACATCAGTGGCATAATTGCACAGCAACCCAAGAAACAAAGAACAGAAAGTTTCATGTTCTTTGTTGCTAACTAAAAATCTTAAAAAATAACAGTTGCAAAAAAACCTGGCAGCCAATTACTGCACATGGCTTGTTCCTAGATGCAAGATCAGACAATGAGAATTTCCAGGAGCAGCTGCCAAGGCTGCTGGAGTTGCTGCAAGGATGGTACCTCCTCCCCTTGGCCCAAACATGGATTGGCCATGGCTGACAGTGGCAGGAGAACCTCTACAACAGCATTTATACAATCAGTGCTTGCACGGTAGTAATTTCCTTAAATTCAGGTTCAGAAACACAAGACAGGATTATACAAGTGCAATGACATTGCAGGTGATTTTTCACCCTAAAGCAGGTTTTACAATCCTGCTGTTCATATGCACTGCTGGTGACAGAGATTAGAATTAATTATTCACATGTGCATATTTAAAATCTACGGGTAGTATCAGTCCACCACTCCAAGGTAATTTCCAAGGTGTCTCAGGGGGACAGACAAATGCTGGAGGGCACTTACTGTCAGAAGGGACATGTGGAAGGATTTGCCTCCTGCTGCCCCAAAGCTGGGCAATTCCTCAAACCCACTTGAGCACAGGCCATTGCTGCCAGCAGCAAACCTGCCAGCTGGCCTCTTCCCTTCACTTTCTTTTGGGCAACTTGGCTTCAGTTTCTAGAAGTACTCTGCTGAATGTGAACGTACAGAATCAATGTGCATTTATAACAGTGAGATCATTTATGCTACCACAGAACGTGTCTGTGCCTGATAGGTTAAGTATTTGTAAAGCCAATGATCCCTTAACTGCACAATGGTACTCTGGTGCTCTCTATTCATTCCCATCAGACATTTCAGAGCTTGGTTTATAAAAGAAATTCCCTTAAGTGTACCAAATGGAAAGCCATGACAGAAAAATCCTTCCTCTTTAGGAGGAATAACAGCCGCTTCCATCATGAGAAGAGTGTTTTGCCTTACCTTTGAGGTGAAAGGATTAATGTAAAACTCTGATGCTCCTATGCTCTCTGTACCTACCTTCAAATTCTCTGCCCATTCTCAGCTCATCCCAGTGGTATCAGTGGTAATTGCCTCACTAACTCTCCCAACGTTTTTTTGCTGTTTTCATGACATTTCCTGAAATACGAAGTTAAGGAAGTGCTGCAACCATTTTTACTTCTAGAGAAATCAGAGACTGACAATGGAGGAAGGCACCTTAATAATTAACATGCTCCACAAAGCTTTTGTGCAGGGAACTTCATGTATTTGGCATGTAGTCTGCTAAGTCTGTATTTTCTCCCATGGGAATTCAGAACAGTATGAAGGTACTGTCAGAAGCAGTAAAATAAAAAAGTAGGTTCCATTTACTGTGATTACAGAGCTGGTGGGAATCATCCTGATTCCACAAGGCCTGTCACTCGCTGGTTCCAACACACTGCCAGAAATCTCATGGAGAAACCCAAGGGATGCAGCAAGTCACACAGGGACTGCAGTCTCAAAATTCCTCTATTCTGAAATCTTCTGCTTTTATGTGTAGAAGCACTAACACTAGCCCAGCTTATTTATGCTGATTTCAATAAATCTTTATGGGATTACACCTCAGCATCAATATAAACGGTCACCTAATTAATGCCTAGTTCAGCCTCCTCCTGTGACTGATGGAAAGCAGTAACTGCTTCTTGCAGAGAAACCAGACTTAATTCTCCAGCCTTTTCCATCTTATATTGATTCAAGTCTTCTGATTTCAATACTTTAATTGTTTAGTATCTTACAGTGGGAAGGAAGTGCCCCAGTGCTGCCTACATTGTATAAGACCTAGCTGTGTTCTGGCTCATTACCAGGTTTAAGCTCTACATGAAATGAAAGAACAGCAGAATTCTGCTGGTAGATTGTGCTGGTAGTGAAGTTCAGCTGGACAGATGGGCTGTCTGGGGGAGAAATGATCCTCTGCACAACTGCAATGGTCACACAAGCTGGAACTTATCAAATTAACACTAAAAACCAGCCAGTATCATGAAAGACAATCACAAACTTTTCCTAAATAGGCTGAGGTTTTGCACCACCACGAAAAGAAAATACAAGAATCCATGAAAAATATGGGAAGATTGTGTCACCACTCTGTAGTATTAAGCTTTCAGGCTTTCCCAGGTACAGACCTACTTCAGTGGATCAATTTTAATGCTGTTACTGCAAAGCAAAGAGTGAAATCATCAGTAAATTGTATCTATCAAGTACTTCTTTTGATAGAACAAATGTGTTTCTGTGTTTTTAAGGTCACTGGGATCACATATGGTTATTTCCTCTTTCTACTTTTAATCAGGTCTATAAACTGGAAAATTATGGATAAGCTGATGAGAAAAAAATGGCATCTTTATTCTCTCCTTTCATATATATATTGCAGGCAGAAAGAATAAGAGAGTTGTATAAAGCCAATGCTGCTTAACCAGTGCTTTGCTGTGGGCAGTTTCACATTTCAGCAATGTCCACCTTCACAACAAGGAGCACTTGCACAGTGACTTTCCCAATAAGACTCAGTTGAGTGCATGGGTAGCTTTTGTTGTTCAAACAGTGGATCTTCAAATGAATAATCTAATGAATACATTTAGATTTTAGCTGAGTTGTTATCCCATTTGGCAAATACCTGATGTTTTTTAGTGGTTTAACTGAACTGGATTTCTACTGTAAACCAGGATGAACTCTTGCAGTGCTATTCAAACAAAGCAGCAGAAGTATCAATCTGACCCTTCTAAAAATTACAGAGAACACTTCAGACAACCTCAAAGCATTGAATAAAAGAACTGCAGGTTTTTTCAGATTCATTGACAAGATAATGCTAATTTTTCACACTTGCAAACTAGAGTAATTTTGATGTACACAAAGTAATCCAATGCAGACATAAGCTCACTTCTGTTCTTTCATCAGCTCACCCATGATTTACAGTTGTTTTTTCTGCAAGTTTAGTTGGATTGAATTTAATTTTTTTGGTCCCAAGCACTGGGTTCAGACTCAGGAAATACGTGCTGAGGTGCAACAAACCCTTCTTTCTCTACTTTCCTAATGAGGGTAACATCACCTTACTTCATGGGACTTCAGCAAGAACAAACTCCACAAGCCCTGGAGCACTGCTGGGTGCATGCCCAGAGGAAGCCTCTCCCAGCTCTGTGCCACACCTGACATACAGAACCTGAGCCCGTGCTGCCAGTCCTGCTGGTGACACTGGAGCACAGTGGGTCTGACCTGCCAGCAGAAGGCATAAAAGGTTGTATCAATTACTTTACAAAAACATAGCACCAGCCAAAATATTCACATTTCCACAGTCTGTGACTACAACCATTACTACAGCAATTACATTTCTCTAGAAGTACTCATTTTACACTCACAAATGTTCACTTTAAACTGCATAACCTAACTTAAATCTGCATTTTCCAAGAGCATTATTCCTACTTTTCCCACATGCATTGATACTTGAAGCCAAATTTACAAAGGTATTTAGGGACTTAGAAGTAATAACTGGTACTTTAGCAGGTAGCTCAAGACCATCAAAGCAGGCACGGGAGTTGTATTTCTATGTCATTAAGTACTTTTCCTGTATTTTTACATGTCTATGTATCATAATCCATTCTGAAACAGACCTAACACATATGCTTGTGCAGAAGCATTTTTTGCAAAGCAAAATTCCCTACTACAGATGCACCACTGCAGAGCAGCTTTGAACCTCAGAATAAAAATCACTCCTAAACTTAGAATAAAAAAATGTTTCTTGGGGGAATATTTGCAATTGTCCATATTTAAAAACGTAGCTGTTTTGCACAGGGGTAAAAATGACCCCTTCCTTAAAACTGGATGGCCACTAAACTCAGTGGCAGCAAAGATTATTGTCAAGCCTGTATCAGAGTTTCACCCAGGACAGAGCCTCTGCAAGATCCCCAAAGGCTTCTCTGCAACACAGATTGTTATTCTGGTGTTTTCCCCAAAACCAGGCAGCAAAGCCATCCCAGAAGAATGGTTATAAACCAACTTTACAAAGCAATCTGCACTTCGTGGTAACTGCTCTTTATCATTTTCCAATCAACACTAGTTGGCTTCTAATTGATTTTATATTATGTCCCTTACCAGAAGTAAGAATATTGTGTTTACTAGGGCAGCACAAAGAGGGCAGGCCTCTTCTTACTGCTGTATTTAATGCTGCTGCTAATCATGGAGATTAGACTGAAACAATTACAACAGCTAATTAAAGAACAATGCGGTTTTTGGCATCTTTTCTCAGACAGCACTACTGGGAATTCCTAACTCAGGCAAAGCAGGGATAATTAAAAATCGAGCTCTGGTTTCCCCTGCACTAGCAGCTGGATCACGCTGATTAAACTGCAAATAAAACACATGAAACCAACACTTTGTAGTGTATCCAATTTCACTTAAAAGGGTCTTTAAAACTGAATCATAAACAGAGAAACAGTGCACAACAAATTATTTAGCTGAAGCTGGATATAGTTTTCACTGCAGTTTCTTCACAGCTCACTGTCTCTGGCATAGAGCATGGGACACTCATTACTGCAGGGCCTGGAGAGCCACTTGAATCATCCACAGCCCTTCTGAAGGCAGCATTGTCCAAAACATCACACGAGAAGCCACTGAGCTCAGACAAATACCAGCACAAAATTTTGGAAGACCCCTGTGGAAAATGCAGAATTGCATCCAGTGACACCTCAGGTCGTTACTGAAGAGCAAGATAGGGCTAAAATCTCTTCCAGTGAGAGTCTGGAGAGTGGATGAGTTGCTGAAGAGCAGCTGTTTTATGACAGCTCCAAGTTCAAGACAAAGCTGCAGCTGCCCAATTAGGGGAGAAATGTAAGTAGAATTAAGCTTTGTCCAAGATTCTCTGTACTCTCCTGTAAGACACCACCTAGAGAAGAGCAGTCAGAGCCCCTCTTTGTCCTGCTCAGATCTCAGCATCACCTGGGGTCAATGTGCACTTACCCAGGGAGACTTACACAGCCCAACTTTATAATGATGATACACTTTTGAGTCACACAGGAGCAGTAAGAACACAAACAAACCCTAGGAATAAGGCATGAAGGGTGATGCAAAACCACCAAATTACTTGCCTTAAATTTGTTTGGGTGTACTTAATGCTTTGTTAAATAATGAGAGGATCCTGCTAAAATTTTTTAACTAATGCTAAGAAATTTTGTATTCATGCAGCTCTGCAGAGACACATCAGTATTAGCTCATTTTCAGTGATCTCACTAACTGGGCATACCCCATATGAACTTGATACTGGTACAGCTCTGCTACACCAGCAAGAGCACCACATTCCTTCAGAAACACAACTATTTTTAGCTTAATATATTAAGTAAATATATTTAACAGCAACAAATAATAATGAAAAGCAGGGAGGCTGCACTTGGCACCTGCAAAGTGCTTTAGGGACAGTGTGCTGATGCCCACAGATTCAGAGGAAGATATGTAACTGAGGGGAAGTTTTCTAAGACAAGGCCCTTTCAAGTTTCTGGTAAGCATTTGAGAGTTTGGGCTACAGGAGAAAAAATCTGCTAGAGAAAAGAGTTAGAGAAAAGAATTAGAGACCAAATAGGGACATACACATGCTTTCTACCTACCTACATATGGTGCACAGATTACTCAGCAGCCCTGCTTTAGCCACATGTCATGGGAACAGTTTGGAAGGCTGGCTCAGAGTTAATTACGAATAAAATTATGCTAAAGGTCCTTGTGGAAAAAGCCCAGTTAGCACAGCAGCACTTCAGAGGAAACACTCAGGTGCTCAAGAAACAACCAGCCTGGGCTCAGAGGTGCTACAGACATTGTGCTGGCTTTTGTTTTGGCCTTGTGCAGTGCAGGGAGAGTGGGGAGCATCTCCTGCGAGCCCTCCCTGCCCTCTGCCACCAGGGACAAGCCTGGCCAGTGCAGCTCTGTACAGATTGTTGATGTACACACATCAACAATCACAGCCCTCTCTCAGCTCAGGGTATGAATTTGGTGGCATTTTCAAAGCCCACAGAGGATTTTCAGAACCTAAACTCTGGATACCTCAGAGATTCGACTGAGGCTTCACAACTCTCAGCCTAAAGCGCCACCTTTTATTTTGTTCATTACCTCAGACAGAGTAATTTTTGCATTTCCCTCCATTTCATTAACTTTATTTACCTAAGACAAACTTCAAAAATAATGTTAGCAGCCACACTGGCTAGGAATCAGCAGCAGCAAACAGTTAAAAGATGACATCACCCTGACAAAGGGCTGAAAGAAGTGGCTGTCAAACACCAGTAACAGGAGAAAAGAACCAAAAAGCCCAAAAAAGAAACTTGTGGCCTGGCTGGCAACTTGCAGTGTGGTCTAGAAGTTTTCTCCTCCACCTGATCAAGGAGCGACTGATAATGATTTTGCTGTTCCCTTGTTGTCCACTTTCTTGCTTAGATGTACATATGCTTTATTACAGGAACACAAGATACTCTTTATTTTAAGCTATCTGTTTTTTAAGCTATTTGCATTTCCTATTGCTTTTGTTAGTCTCTGGTAACACATAACAGAAGTTTATACTGGAGAAGCAGCTTTCATATTTTTCTCTGAAATTACAAGTTTGTTCTCAATCCCCAAGATGATATCTCATGCTTAAATGAAATTCTGGCAAAGAAAAGCAAAGCACTTTACAGCTATCCTACATCTAATACCATTATATCTTTATATACCTGTGTAAAAGCAAGCTATGCAAATTTTCCCAAAAATAATGATGCTAGTGTAATTGTTCTTTCTAGGCTATGTTCCAAAACTAATTTTAAACTTGAAAAAACCATGAAAGTGGGATAGCTGGAAAAAAAAATACTTCATTTTTAACTTAATAATAAATGCTTGAAAGGATCACAGCATTTTATAAGGTCATATGTAACACCAGTTATGACACCACAGTAATGCATTATTCAGTGCCAGTGAAGAATATAAATCCTTGTAATGTACATGGGTAAAATGTGGTTTAATTCTTATTATCCTTTGGCTTTGACTCAAAGTTCCTGCTGAGTGTTATAATGTTTAGACGATGCAAATTCCCTGAGATGCTTTAATTAAACCTGCAATGTAAGACTTTGCCTCTGGCTATTGGTCACAGTACCTGGCACTTCCATTTCCAGAGGCACCACTCCCCAGGCTCCATGGCCCAGCCTGAGCTCGGGCCCCCAGAGAAATGGGCATTTCTGGCACTGCTCAGGCTGAGGCACACTGCTGCTTTGGGCAGACATTCCACCTTGCTGCTGCATGGCTGAGGGTTTATCAGAAAAATATGACAACTAGGAGACTGAGAAAATAAAATTCCTGCTCTAACCCCTCCTTTTTCAAGAAGGAATTTCTCTGGGGGAGTACATGGATGTTTAAGATCAGGAGTTTGCAGCACACATGCTACTTTCTCAGTAGCACACATTTCCACTATGCTCCAAACACTGGTAAAGAAAAGACCTCTGGAATGTGTATTACCTGGTGACTGCCATAATTCTGTGCTGCTCAGCAGCAGGTTAGCAGGGAGAACCCCTGGGATGTGCATGCATATCACAGCACTGGGCTCAAGGAGTATCTTCTGCTCACCTTTCATGAAAATAGCAAAAGATCTGGATTTGTTTTGAACTGAAAAACCACCTCAAATCTCTAAACCCTACAACTGCTAAAAGCTTTTCCTACTCAGCTCTATGGGACTCTCATTCACAGGCAAGGACAGCTGGATGCCTTCAAGCAGTCTGGCAAACACCCTTCAGCATTTTTAGGAATTTCACTCTATCTTTGCCCAGCATTTGCACTCCTGTGATTGTGACCAGCCTAATGGATCCTTCTTTCCCACTGAATGCTGAAACAGGCATTTTAAATGCAGTTGTTTGAATGTGTTGACTCAAAGTGCACACATCCTGGAAATTCATTGCCTTTCAGCATTACTGCCAATAAATAATTAAGAAGCCTATTAAGACAGCAAAAGTCAATTCACTGAAATTATAAGCAAATATTTTTGCATCAGGGCTCAGACTTGGGGAAACACTTAAACAGCACCTTCAATCCAAAGCATGTGAGCATTGATGCAACTGTCTGACTTGCAAGTCTTGTGTTTTACTGAGTAAGGGCTGTTACTCAGCTCTGCAAATTACTTTCTCTTGTGGAAACACATAGTTATTCAAGATTTCAAAATATCTAGCAAAAACAACAGTTTCATAACTAGAAAGACAAGTCTGATTTCAGCCTAAGTCCTATAATTTTGAATCTGGATAGAAAAAGCAAATAATACTGACAGAATTTAGCCTCCACGGTATTTTTTCAGACATCAAAATACTTTAGTTATTCAGATACATACAGTATCACAAAGGCAGACAATAATGGAAATAAGGACATTGAGAAAGTGTTCTACTCCAGGCAGCATATTTACAAATATTACTGGAACAAAATCAACTGCCACAGAGGGAACACAGGCATTAGGCGCAAGGAATCTCAGTTTGAAAAACATTCAGAAAATGGGACACATCAAACTAAAAGTTAAAGTCTAATTAAGAAAATGAAACCTAGGAGGAAAAGCATATGCTGTCAGAGCCACAGCAGTTACATCAGGAGGTGACAAGGGAGAGAAGGAAAATCTGAAGAGGAACAGGGACACTTAGAGAAATAGTAAACACTCAGAGAAACAATAAACATTCTTTTGGGAACAGAGCATCTCTGCCAGACAGTACTTGTGTCTGGCAGCACACCTTGCCAGACAGGCAAGCCCTGCTGCCCTTCTGAAGTTTGAATTTCCCAGGATGACCTTCCCCAGCTTTCTAGCACTGCATTTGCACCACCAGCTCAGGTCATGGGGGCGAGGGGCAGGAGAGGATTTGATGATCCCAGTGAAAATGAACATTACCAGCTGGAGCACCACTGCTCCTTGACTGACTGCAGCACCCACTCTCCCACTCAACAAATGGACGAATGCCATTTTCTGAATCATGCCAATATTTGGATTGGTGTTGGATGCAGCACACAGGCTCAGACAGCTGTTTCAGGAGCATTTTCAAGGAAATCATGGTTTTGAAAATACACAGCCTAATCCTGGAGTTGAATGGATTAGCTCAAGATGTAGGACTGTCTACTGTGGAAACTCACTTAAGCTAAAACAGAGCGAGAATTCACCTTGGACCAACAATTCTTGATTAACTTCCTTTGCTGGCAGGCTTAGTGTAAACTAGGCACTATGCCAAAGCCTCCCAATCCACTCTGGAGCAAATGCAATTTGAAATGATGCTCTCATATTTTAACAGCACAGACTTCAGAGTGAATTTTCAGGTAATGGTCAGAAGTGGTACAGACCTATGGATCCGTCATGATACTGGCACTTTGTATTTCAATAAATCAAAACAGGTTTTTATTAACTTCCTTCACCGCACAGTAAAGGAACAGTGGGAAATTTACCTTAAAAATATTTTTAAATATAATACATACCCAGGCACTATCTGTAAATGTCTTTAACATGAACGAGATCTGCACTCCCCCAGAATCACAGGCACCACACTGGCTCCACCAGCTCTGCAGAAGCTACTCAGTATCTTGCTGTGACTTCAAGCATCCTAGAGGCAACAGACAGGACCTGGATTTCCACCCTCTGGCACCACAAGAAACAGATAAACACCAGAAACCTGTTTGCTGTGGAGATGGAAGTCAGCCCCTTCATCAAATCTGCAGGCTACTCACACCCATCTCCTGTAGAGAGCTCCCCATGGTCACTACTGCAGAGTATGATCCCCAGCAGGAGCTTCATTTGAGTTTTAGCTTCTCTGAAGCTTTTGGGCTTTCTAAGTCCATCAGTTTGCCTCAGACCAGCTGGAGCCAGCTGGGATTTGCAGCCTTCCTGCAGGAAAGCTGGCAGAGCTCTGCCCAGCAAACATGCACCCACTGAAAGCACACAGACCTCCCCAGCTGCAATGAGGGCAGCTCCCCCTGCATGGCACAACCTGCATCTGTGGGGACCTTTCCAATAAAAATGCTGAACTAAATCATTTCCTTATGAATGGCCAAGTTTTACAGGTGCTAAATCTTCCCCACAAACACCAATTCACTGACAGGAACAGCACTGGCACATCACCAGCACTCTCCGTGCCAGGCTACCCAACTGCACAGGACCAGGACAGCCAGAAAGGAATCCCTGCACAGGCTGACACAAGAAATCTGCAGCAGAGACCTGTGCATGCTTTAACTTAGGCTCCACATCAGAATTTAAAGATGAGAAAGAAAACATCAGCATCTTATGTGTTTCAGTTTTGAAAGGCTGGGCTATAAAGAACACAAAGCTATTCAACAAGAGAAAAGAATGAATGTGAAGAATACGTCAGCTTGATGTCTAAAATAAAAAGGTAATGACCTCCATTTACCAACATTTCTGTGTTTTCAAAGGCAAAGGAACAGGCAGCACACCTTGAGAAAAGGTTACTGTGAGGCTGAATTGGCGCCTCATTTGTTATTTAAATCGTCTTTTGATTTTTTGCCCTGAAAAAACCAACAAACCAGCTATTAGTAAAGACTAACCTTTTGACCTTTTTTAAGACACTGTGTTCAGCTAGCAAGTACCGTGATAACAGTGCCAACACAAGTTCAAAGCTGAGCTGCCAGAAAGGTGTTCTGTAAGCCGCGATCAAACATTGCATGTTTCCTGCTTACTGAGAAACCAAACACTACTGAAGACCATAACCAAATTAGCATCTAGATAATTTGTAAATAATTAACTTAATGTCATTTTATAGGCACTAAGTGCTTGCTCTTCTAATATAATGATTTAATTATCAGCATTTATTAAAAATATTTTGTTTGCTGTACATAAACACAAACATTAGAAGACAGTCAAAAGCAGTTAGAAATGTAGGTAACATTTACTACATAGGATAAAGCACAATTAAATGCTAAAAGACACAGCAACAAAGAAATAATAATAACTGTTTTTGTTTCCTGTGGAGTCATGGAATAATGTGTATAATAAATTGTATTATGCATAAGCAGTAAGATGAAAACCATTTCAGATTTACAATTGTTTTAAAGCCGACTCTCTAAGTAGAGCAAGGAGCTCATCAAGCCTGCTTCTAGCAAAACCTTTCTTGGAAGCTCCCCTTCAAGCTTGGCCTTACAAATTATTACCCCATTACCAATGGCAGCCCCTGGCACTTGCTCCCTACCAGAAGCCAGCACCACAGGCTCCCCAGCCATGGTTTCAGTCTTAAAACTGCTGATTTTTTTCTCCAGTTTAGCAGCACATAAAGTAGAGAAACAGTCCTGCAACAAGGAGCAGGGAACTGACCTGTCCTACACTCTCCAAAGTCTCGGTACCCACTTGTGGGGCACAGGGCAGCGTGGCCAGGCCACCCTGGGATGGGGTCACACAGGGGCTGTGCCATCCCAGCCTAAGGACAGGGTCCCTCTGGGCCTCCCACTTCTCAGGCAAGAGCCCCCCACAAAAGCAAACCCCCCTCCTTTCACAGAAGAAGAAACCTTGACAGGGTAGTTGGTGTGTTTGGTTTTGTCCTGCTTTGAGGATATAAGCAGTGCTTTGGGCTGGGAATGCCAACACCAGAGAGGGACACTCTGGCTCTGCCCCAGGGCTGTGCTGGTGTGAGCAGCAGAACTCTCACAACCTCGGCAGTTTTGCTGCATGACAGATTTTGCTAATCCTGTTCTGAGGCTGACAGCTCCCTACATGCACACAATGCACTGAGCTCAGGCAGGCTGTGGCTGCAGCTTTGAAAGGCAAGCCTCAGACTCAGATGCTGTCAATTACTGGGCACAGCTTCCCGATGCCTACTCCTCATACAGCCTTATCTTACACACGGCTTGCTGAGGCTGGAAACTCAACTGATAGAGGAGTGCAAGGCTGCCTGTGTGACTGGGCAGGATGGTTCACAGCCAGGGCTGTCCCTGTCATCACGACTGGGATACCACAAAAAGGTGCTGAAAGGAAAGGGGAGTAGCTGGTGCATGCGGGACGTGCCTTTTCCACAGAAAAAAATCACCTGTTTGGTCTGGGCAGCACAAGATTTTCAGTCATGGAAATGACACTGAACCACACATTTCCCACCAGTACTAATACCGGGCCACACCAGCAAGTCACAGTTTTGGGTTCTTTTTCCTGAAGAGGAAATACAGGGAACATTTCAAGTAACCCAAGATTATTAGCTTCCTTCCTTAATTTCCCACGGAAACATGTTTTTGGACAAATTTTATCACTTCCACAGAAGTCCAGCTAGCAGCTTCGGGAGTAACAACCAACAGATGGCCCACTGCCCCAGCACCATCATCAACTGCAGCAATAAACACTGCTGCAAGGCAAGGCAATCAAACATTTTGTCTTTTTCTTTTAATCTTGCTTTGGCTTCAGCCCGACAATCCATCCAGTTGCAGTCATTTTCCCAATCAGAAGCCAGAACAGAGGAGAAGGCACCACAGACCTCCATATCTCCGTGGGATTTACCAGCTACTGATCCACTTTTATTGCCAGCCTACAGTTAACTCCTCATCAAGTGATAGTGGGGAACTCAGTGAGCCAAACTCCAGGGACTGCACAGCTACGTCAACAGGGCTCTAAAACAAGGCAGTCACAGGAGGAGGAAGGTGAATGTGAAAAATGCCCCTGTGCTCTGTGCAGCAGCCCAGGCAGGTGAGCAAAAGAATCTTCCACATAACTCATCCCACTTCTGTGCACCAGGAACAGCTCCAGGAGAAGGCTCTCCTTGTGCTGGGGGTTCCAGGACTCAAGGGAGCAGGGAATTACAGAAACAGACACAACTCTCAGTGTGTTACATGCAAGTGGGCATAGCCACTTGAAAGCTGCCCTGGCTACAAAATTATTGTAAGTAGATCTGGAAACTGCTGCATGTAAAACACAGCTGTGCATGTCTATATTTATCCAATTATTATCTGATTGTTTGTAAGAAATTCTTTGTGCGCTTTTGTTTTCTGTGCTATGATTCTCCAGCCCAGAAATGGAATCAACACTTTACTATACAAAAGCTATCTATGCCATTGAGGTCTAATCCCAGCATAACCTGAGGAAAATTGAAGGGGGCAGGGGAGGGAAGCAGCGTGACAAAAGCCTTTTCAGTTGTGTTCAGCTGTAGCTGTAACAGAAAATGAAATTAAACGCAAACCAACCCCACATTTCAGTATCATTTCAAACCAACCCCAAAGTAAAATGCCTCCCAGACAGTTTTCAAGAAATGCTGTGCAGAAAACACCCCACAGAGGGTAACATGACCCAGATCACCTGCACACAGCTGTCTGTCCTACCTGCTGCACAACCTTCACACTGGCAAGTCAACTCAAGATTTTTTCACTGCTCACTGGGTGCTTGCACCCAGTTAAGCACAAGCACCCTCTGCAGTGTTAGCCTAGGAGGTGATGAATGGGGGCCTACCCAATATCTGACTGGAAAATAACAGGTGAGTTCCTCCTGTTTTGACGTTCTGACAGCAAGTGCCACTGGAGAAAGGAAACAGCATTAAAATCCTTCACAGCCCCTCACTACAACATCGCAACTGTCACAAATACATATTCTATTTGCAATCAGTAAAATATGAAGTCTTATTTATTCCCAGATATATTTATCAGAACAACTTCTACATTTATTTCACTTTAAGAAATGAAACAGATACCCAAGCATTCAATTAGTCTCCAAGCATTTTTGTTAGTACAATTGTCTATTTGTTATGAGAAGAGATGTGCATTAGAGCTTTATTTAAGCAATAAGCCAGACCTCATGCTATCAAATATTAATATTTTATGCTTTATCTCCACTACCATTACTCTTAAAAAAAAAAATCAAGATTTTTCCTGTTCTGTAATGTCATTTGAAGTGCAGAGTGTAACAGCATAAAATAGCTTTACAGTACAGCAGAAACAGGATGAGAATGACACATTTGGTACTGAGAGCAATTGATTATAATTAACATAATTTAGATACCTTATAATTTGTATATCTTCCCTTTTGCCAATTTGTCCTATACAATAAAAACAGGCAAGCACAGAACTCAATTTTCTTTCCTTCACCAAACTTAGCTATTGCTGGTAAGCATTTTGAATGCAGTACAAATTAAAAGGGTACTTCTGGGAAATGTCACAATTTCCCTAATTTTTTAAAATCATAGCTGGGACACATAAGGATTTGTTCGGTGCACTTTGAAAAATATTCATCATTAAAGATAACTGCATAAGAATACCTCATGTTCCTGAAGCTTCATCATGCTTGAATGGACTTAGAGACAATTAGAATCTTTATAGAATAGACAAGTATGTTTTATCAAATGAGCATAGAGAAGGGACAGGCAAGCCACTGGACAGCTCAGAAATACTTCTGGGAACAAAAAGAAATCCAACCCAGAGATGACATCCAGAGAATACAAACTGTAGTTCAGGCTTAATTAAATGAGAGAAAGGAAGCTTAGCAAGCTGTGGTTGCAGAGTTCAGGTAAGAGTTGAAAATACCCTCCTGTCCATCACAGAAGTTCCCTTCTGCATGTGCTGGCTCTGGGAAGTTTGCCCAGGCTGCAGCTCTCACAGAGGAGATTTCATTCTCAGCTCTGTCCACGGGACAGCCTTTACAAGCACCAAGCAGACTGAAAACATGCTGAAAATATCAAACACCCTGCAAAGAACAAGAGAAAGGAATTACATTAATACACAGCATGCAGGTCACTGTGAGCCGAAAGGTGCTTTCTTTTCTTACATAAACTAGAAAACTTTATATAAGCTTTTTTTTTTTTTTAATTGATTTTTTAAACTTGTTTTTTTAAAAGAGGTTTAATAAAAAATTCAAGTTTCCCAGCACTGGAAGAAGGTTTCCAACACACAGAGTGCACTCTCTTCATGCTGACTGCTGCAATGAACTCCCCTGGCCTTCAATGCCAAAGTTCTCAGTTTATTCATAGAGATGCAAGTTCAAAGCCATTAAGTGCTTCCTTTCTGTGTCCGTGTCTGAATCCCCAACAAGGATTGTACGTAACAAAAATTACACAGGGTGTGTAACAGAAGTTAAAACCTCCCAAAATACTGCAGGAGATTGTACCTCAGTATCTTCAACGCAAATAACACCCAGTTAATGCTGCAGACTGTCTTATACCTGTATGCAAAAGGGACCCACTCAGCAGATACATTTGAAGATGCATTCCCCTAAAAATACCTAAACTCTTTCCTATGTGATTTAACAATGGAGACGTTTTTAGCCACTGTGTTTCTGGGCTTATCTTTGCCAATATCAGTGTATCTGATTGTTAGACAACAGCAGCTCAGCAATTTGATTGCAGTGGATGCTTCTATGGGGATTGCTTTATGAAGATTTCAGAGGGAAGCTCATGAATTCTACTTGTATTTTCATGCTCCTCAGCAGGAAGGAAAACACACTGTTTCCTCTTCACATTGAAAATGAGTGCAAAAGCCTCAATTACCATGTGCACAGTCACCACAAGAAATTGCAGGATTTTCCCCAGTGGCCATGTCCCCTTAGATAGGTCAGCTCTTTAGCTGCCTTGGCAAATCATGAACTGGCATGGATCTCTCCTCACCCCCAAACTAATGCATTGGAAGAAAAATATTTATCTGCATTCTGGAAAGCAAGTTCCCTGGAAGTTTCATTTATGTTTACAACAGGATTTTAAGAAAGACTCCATGCTTATGGTGTTACCAATCACAATTATCTTGTCACAAAAACTGCAGGACATTCTTCTTCTACAGGCTCCAAGCTTCCTGGATTCATAGGGGGTTTTTTCACAAATATTTACTAAAACTGAAAAAATCCCCAGGCTTCTAGCACGTGAGGCAACAATAAAACTCAAAGTAATTCCAAGAGACATAAAACCAAGCACTTCCCACCCAGACATGAGGGTGCACATTTGCCTGCTGCAGGCTCAGCCCAGCAGCTCTCAGGGCAAGCACTGAGCACAGCCAGGCTGAGGCCAACACAGGGCAAGGCTCACCTCACACAGCAGAGGGCAGAGGGACAAACTGCCACTGCTCCAGCGATTACACAGAGCCCCTTTCCCTCCACAATATTCCATGGTCCTGTACCAGTCAGCCTTGGAGGGCTCCAGAGCATCCCATCACACAGCTTGTAACAGCACAAAGCCACAGCTTTGGAAGGAGAGCAACAACCATCTCTGTAACCTAAAGACAGCAACAAACTCCATTGCTCCAGAGGAATGAAAAACTGGGCCAAAATTCATCTCTGGGCTAACTGCTGCCAAAGCTGTCCCATTTGGCTCCTGTTATTTTTGTGACATGAAGGATGGGAAGTGAGAAACAGAAACAGACACAATCTCATATTAATGGAGGTACTCCTGAAATCATGAGAAAAGGAGCTACAAACAGTCACAGCTGCTTCAGATGTAATGTATAAACATCTAAGCTGCTGAAAACAGCTTTCATTCTCCTTTTGTTTGCTTCATCCCAGAGTTTGCTCAGCTTCTCTTTGTGTGATAGTACAGGCAAACAGGCCAGAACCCTCCAAAAGAATCCTGGCAATGTGACCTTATCAAACACCTCAAGGATGCTCAGGGGTATCTGGTTTTGGCATCAGCACACAGTGAGATTTAGAGATAGAAAATGGGAGGCTTGTTTCTAAAATGTGTTTTTCCAGTTAAGACCAAGTTTCTGGGTTTTACCCTAGATGAGTATCATCTGCAACACACTGCAAATGAATTTGCCACATCCCACTCCCTTGAACATAAGTGATGACATAGTTGTTAATCTGCTGCACCAAATTTATAAATTACATGATTCATGCTTTTTACACACCATTTAACAGGATAAAAGCTAAAGACTAATTATTTGTGAGCTACATAATCACACTTGGAGGAAAGAATAACAAAACAGGAAGAATAGGAACTTACGTGACTGTATCATGTTGTGACACACTGGCCCAGCACACGTAGGTATAAGTGAATCACACTGATGCCCATTATATTGCTGTTTGATTAGCACAGGGAGTGTGATTTGGCAGGTCCAGTTTGAACAAACTGCTTTGATAAGCCTCTGAGAGAACTTGAGGGAACTGTGCATTTTTTCCTTGGAAAAATATCAGTGAGAACACTTGCTTAGCTCTCAAGTCAAGACTTTCCTCTGTTCATTTGCACACAAACCAAAATACATCTTTATGTGGGAGTTCAAAGAGATCTGCCGAAGCTGAGCACATTGGAAGAGTACCCCCTCTCTCTCTTTAGAAGGTCACTTGCAGCCATACCTGTAAAATTTTCAACAGCTGTACAGCTGATTGAAAGACCAGGCAAAGGAGGAGAAATTATATGAAAAATTCATGAGAAGGCCTCCAGAACACAGCATGGGTTTAAAATGTCAACATTCAAAATACCAACCAAACCAAGGCGAGACAGGAAACCAGAAGGCAGTGGAGAAAAACTCTCAAATGAGCTGATTCATGCCAAGATTGTGCAGGAAACCACCCAGCAGAGAAGCTGCTCACCAGTCTACTCAAGCAAATGCAGTGCAACACTCTGCTCCCATCTGCCCCCAAAGGAAAAGGAGGAGAATAAAGCATGCAGGAAACTTCTGCAAACTTGGAGATTCTTTACTAACCATAGGAGCCAACATCCTGTTCAAGCCTGTAAAGCGTTACAGCTGCTGATGTTATTCTTCTCAAAGTGCTTTTTCACAGCAGAGAAAACAGAGACACTTGCAGCTAGGACTGCTAATTTCTTAGTCAGGATGTCAACCATCAGCTTCAGTGCTAATCTGAATGCTTTTGACCATTTCAGGTAAAGAGAAACACATCCCTAGAAACCAAAGTCACACCCTGACCTTCAGCTGAGAAGGTCTTCCAGATGTACTTCTACCTCTCTCAGAGACAGTCTGTTCACTCCCCACTCCAGGATACCTTCTGGTCTCAGCTCCTGCCTGAGCAGACCCCAGTCTGCAGCACTTTGGGACATAATTGCATTGCCCACAACAAGTTTTGACTCTCCTCATCTATTTCAACGTCAGAAGTAACCAGCTTCCTACAGAAAATGGATTCAGAAGTGGATGTGGCTTTCAGTAACACTGAAAGAAATACCACTACATAAGAGCATACACTTAATTTCTACCTTTATTATTCATTAAACAATGCATCAGTGCCCTCTCTGACCCCAAAAATATTAAGGTCCCTTGAAAACACAGAAATTTTGGGACTGGCAGTCTTGCTGACAATCTTAGCAAGGAGGTAATAGGCCAGAAGAGGGAATGCCATGCAGGTCAGAGAGGATGCAGGCTGGCAGGGCAGGATAAGGAGGAGGTCTACTGGGGCTGAAGGCATCCCCTCAGCCACAATGTGCAGCAGCTGGAGCTAATGATCTTGTCACTTCCTTCTCCTCCAAGTGGAAAGTTCACTTGCTTATACTGCCATGTGCATTCTCCCCTAGCACCTTCATTAACACAAACTCATGCTCTTACACTATTTTAAGTCAGTAATAAAGTAAGTCTTCATTGCTACTGTGTATTTCTAGTTCTACATTGTGCACAGATCAGTACTTTATTACATACACTGTGTTTTGATACCACTTTATAATGCCACTGTGTGATCCTTCCTTGCCAGACTCACAAGGACTTGGCTCTGAAGTGAGGTCCATAAAATAGATGTAGTAGGCTTGTTGAAACAAATAACAAAACAGTCAAAAGCTTTCCCCAGAGAAAGACCAGCAGAAGACAAAGGTAGAAATATTTATGCAGTCACTCAGGGGCATTGGAAATGTGTTCTGAATAAACACTCATCTTCAGTATGCAAGTTCCATAGCCCGTGCTGTCTCCCAAAGATCAGCCAGAATGGAAATCAATGATGCTGCCTTGTTAGAAAACACAAATCAAAGCATCAGTGACTTTGTAAAATCCCTTCTGTCACTTTGACCTTCTGGTGCCAGGCAGCTCCACAGATTCATTACTGTTCATTGTAATGTCTAAAGAAAAAATCAGCAGCACAAGTGTTTGAGAGCAGCACACCAGCAGCAGGAATTGGAGAAAAGCTGGGAAGCAGAGTACAGAAAAAGAAATGAGAACATCATGAAAGGATGCTCACTCTGCTTCAAGGACTGTGTCCTCTCTTCCAACACATACAAGTGAATTCTGCTGTTGTCCTGCTTCATGCCAGGTCCTTCCTCACCACCTGCACCTGCAGTTTCCTGTGGGAATCTGGTTCTCTCCTTGCCCAGCCAGTCATGTCAGAAGCTACTGCTAGGGCTGCTACACCTGCACCCTCTCCAGGGACACCAACAGGGGTGAACACCTTAAACATGGTGGGCAACACCAGCCAGCCCTCTTTCAGAGAATCTCTTGTCAGAAAGAAGTGGGATAGGGGGGTAGTGCTAACCTGAGTCTCCAAGCTGGTGTAGGGACTAGGAGGTTCAATCTACAAAGAGAGCAGACAGAAACAGCCATTACTCTGGAATATTGGAAAAGAAAGTGTTCTGAGCTGTTATTGGCCTAAAGTAGTGATATCAGGAACAAGCACACCTGCTTCAACAAGGATGGCAGGATTATTTTGGTTTTTTCTTTTAAGATTTACCACTTTTCCAGACATCTGGAAATCACATAGAACTTACAGAGTTTCTACAATATTTGGATGAGCAAAAAGAGTTGCAGTGACAGGAGTACACCAGAGGGCCATGGGCAGGCCCTTGCATCTTTAATTTAATGCTCTTTCACAGTTCTTAGATTACAACTGACTGGTTTTAGAACAGATCAATATTTGACTGTTGCTCCTGTAATTTCAAGGCATTAAGACCTTTTCAGAAAGTTGATCAAGACTTGATGGTGAAAGGGTTGGCCACACCCTCGACAAAATTTTTCTTCTCAATGGCTGCAGTTAGCTGTGGTTATTTTGTTTTCCATTAATTTCTTCCTAATGAATGCTTCTCTCCAGCTCTGCACATTATAGTGCAAGTGCACTACAATGTGTACATTTTCTGCAGTCTGGCATCTTCCTTGGTGTCAAAATCTGAACTCTTAGCTTAGCTTGGCCAGAGGATTCAAACCTCATTAAAGAACTTCTAAACACAAAAGCACAAAATCATCTATTTGGCCTGTTAATTAAAAGGTTAGCAAGAGATAACATCCCTGTAGAAAACTCCATCATTAGTGTTCTGGGATTAGCACTCAAGCAAAATCTTTAAAAGCACATCTTTTAAAGTATAAGGAACATTTAAAACCTCAGTCCTGCTTGTCCAGGTGTTACTCTGCAAAGTCTTGCTCTCCACATCCTGTTTAATTGGAAAGCCTAACAGAGCAGAACCAGGTCAGTGGTGTTGTCTCTTAAATCCAGCAGATCTGTCTCAATTAGACACTTGGAGTTTAGAAAATTCTTATCTATCAGATTTTTGGGCTCCTGAGACTAATTTTGAGTTTTGAGCCATTGTGATTCTCACTTTGGCTGAACAACAGAACAGAATGAAAAAGAAAAATGGGCTTCCTCCAAGAAACTATATATTCCTTTTAGTTTTAATTATGCCTATAAAGCAGCTTTTGTTTTAACAATCACCATAAATATACTAATGAAGAAACAAGCTATCAACCCAGGAAAAAAAGGTTAAGGAGGAAATTGGCCTTGAAAGCCTTAACACACCTTTCCTCCACTCAGCAAGTCATGGGTCAGGCAGCACAATGTGCACAGGTGAAAAAGCCCATGATTACCTCTGTCACACTGCTAACTTAGAACAGGCTGATGAAAGGTTACATTTAACACCAGAGTACCATTATGACACAGATGTAGTAGATATTATCTGACAACTGGCCAAATGACACCAAGACTGGAAAGAAACTGAGAAACCTCAACGAAATCCAGCATCATGTCACCAGCTAAGCTAGAGGAGGAAAAAAATAATCTGAAGGTGATAGATGAGGTGAGAGGACTCTTGTCCTTGGACTGCCTGGCAGTGATGGCAACACTCACAGCTCTTCTCGTATAGACTTAGCAGGGATAAACTCATCCATTTTGCAGCTGGACTCACAAGCAATGCTAGTTTGGTCACAACATTGTCCTCCATTGTCCCACTCACATTTGTATCATAGCAGGAGGATCACAACACTAGCAGGTGTGTGGGGCAGATAGAATACAAAGTGTGTTTAAATACAAAAAGCAAAATACTACTGTAACAAAGAACAGCTCAGCTGCACAGGCTCCCCTTTGGGAGATCATCTGGATTTTCTCAGTTGGTGCCAATTTGACTGCAGACAAAAGCTTTTTCAACATGTGCTGTTCACTTCCAAATGACAATATTTCCACAAGAGGAAGTAGCTACTGTATGTATAAAACATCCTGGAAAGATTAGGGAATTCCTGTAACAGATAAGACTTCAGACTACTTAAAAGCCAGACAAACTCAGTCCAATATTTCCTGAATAGAACGGATTTCTTATGGTAGTTACCAATTTCCAAAGCTTCCTGGTCCAATGAAAGCTGTAAATATAAACAAGGTTTTGAATCGCATTATTTCACCATGGGGAACACGATGCATCAGCATGGGCATGTGATCTACAGTTTTTCCTGTTGATTTTCCTCCTTATTTTGGCTGTGGTAAGTTGTATTCAGTTGTGCAGTCACCATTGTGCAGCATTGCAAGGGGGACTGTTTTGTCCCATCATTAGAACACACAAGACTCAAATGTCACGTTCACTAACAAACTATCTGAGAAAAAAAATGAAGCTTGGCTTTTACAGGCAAAATTATGAACAAACCAGGTAAGCTCCTTCCCCAGCTCACCATTTTTAGAGATAGGGAAAAATCCCAACCTTTCTCCCAGCTGCAGTTCACACAGCACAACATTGCTGCCTCTCAGCCTGACTGTGAAACAAAGAGACTTGGCTGGGTTGCCTCTGGATGCCACCTCTGCCTTGCACAGAGGTGTTTTCTTTCACCCTGTTCCCAACTGCCCACTCTACTTTCCTGCTTCACTGGTGCAGTTACAGGTACCACACTCAGGACAGCCCTTGGAGCTGACCTGAGGGTCCCCACAACACAGCTGCAGAGAATGCATCCCAATTCTACTCTTTTAGCAAGGCAATAAGGAAGCTGAGCAGGGTGAAGAAGTTGGGAGGACACAAATATAGTCAAATTTGTTTTCCAACAGCAAAGAAGAGTTTTAAAATAAAAGCCAGAAAGACTTTCTTACTGCAGGAAAAGGCATGTTCTTAAGATCATCTGCCATCACTAGTGCCAAAGAAACATCACATTTTGGTAAATCCCAGAGCTCTCCTCCAGCTCCTGTGCATGGCCTGATGCACAGTTATGGACGACAATGTGTACAGGAATAGCCCACATGTGAGGGATAAGAGTACACATTCTTTTTTTAAAGGTACAGCCTCTGTGCTTTGTCCAACCTGCCTGCCCTCATTGATTATTAGCTGCTAATGAAAGGTAAGAGAGCAAATTATCACATGGAAACCCTTCGGAAAAACAGCAGAATAACTGGCACCATTTCAAGCCAAGTTTTGTTTGGTCTGTGTATGTCCCACTTAATTCTAGCAGGTTTCAGCAGCCTGACACAGTACCACAAGAGCTGTGATAACTAAACCCCGGGGATGTCAGCAATCATCCCATCTGAAATTTCAGACTGCCATTTTTCAAGTGCTATGAATCATTAATCTCCAGTGCTTGTGATCAAATGAAATCTGTAGTGGGATTGGAGTGTAAACACTCTGACAGTGCTGCATAAACAGCCTGACATTGATCACCTTTAAAACTGATCAGGGTAAAACTCTGTTTACTATTGAAAGGTGACACTGAGAACAGCAACTCTGCTCTGGGGTTTGGCTACTGCATTTTTCATAATGGGTTAATGTCTCACTCCCATAAAGGAAACAGACATGTTTTTAAACACTTTGCAACCTTCCCAAAACAAAACTCCAGTGTTGGAAGGCTCAGAGGAACTGAGGTACAGACAAATAACCAAGTATTCCAAAGTCACATGGGAAATATGAGAGAAACCTGCAAAGTCTAGGGCCTTGACCACAAGACACGTCTCTCCCCCATGCCACAAAAGATGTTTTTCCAGCAGTTTCAAGATACACCAGGTTTGAATATGGTAACTCCATCTATGCTTCAATCTAACACATGACCTAAGCCTGACTGCAGAAAAGTCCAAGGCTTAAACTCTGAGTTCTGTTGGCTGCACTGGACTTGTTCCTGCAGACAAACCTCCTGCCCACTGCACCTCCCATCACTTCTGGACTGCTCATCTTCAGTTCCCACACAGCTCTGTCCAGCTTTGGTGAGTGGGGCAGGAACTTCAAAAGATTTTTTTATACTTGACATGCAATTTTCACTCATTTCTAGTCACTTCTCTCCATCGCCGGAGGCAGCACAGATCTGTGTGTGGCAATGGTCCCCAGCAGCAGTGCCAGTCACAGGTGCCCTCACCCCTGAACCTCAGCACTCACACTGCAGCTGGTTTTCCATGTTTTGTGCAGCTGAACCCTGAGACACACAGGGGAACCAGCTTGTAAAGTTCTTTTTTAGTTGTGTTGATTTGTTCTGAATCAGTTCTTTGAGTCAGCTCATGCCACTAGGCAAAGAGAGCTGTGCCAGTGCAGCAGAGGGGTGGCCAGCAAAGCCACAAGTGAGAGGATACCAAGGAAGAACCAGCAGTAAGGCACAGGGTAAGAAGGCAAGTAGCAGCAACAAATGCCAGCAGCACCACCAAATACTTCTTCCCCATGCAACCACAGTATCAGACAAAGATACAAAACATTCACCTAAAAGTGGCATTTCACATGTTCTCTCCAATTGCTCTGCTGCCTGCAAGGCAGGACCACATAAAGCAGCTCCCTGTGTGGGCAGTGCTGTTTTTACAATTTGCAGTGGAGGGTTACAGCTATGCCAGGGCTCTGTCACTTCATCTCTTCTGCTGACTCATTTTATGACCCCGAGGTTTGTTACCCTGCCAGCCTTTGGTTTTTATCCTGCACTTGAATTTGGCTCCAAACTTTTGTATACTCACAGAAACCAAAAGTAAAACAAAATAACAGGATCTGAAGGGGCTGCCCAGACTGCCATTTCCCTGTTTTCTGCCATCTCTGCACTGGTGAGGAGGAACACAAGTCAGGTAACCTCCCACACATCCTAAGGCTGCTGGTGGCACGAGTGTCCCGGAGCACCAACACACGGAGTTTCCCTGCCAGGAAACCCAGCCTCTAATTACGGGAAGCATTCAGTAACCTTAATTGTAACCCTGAGCTACAAGGCACATTAACAGCTGCCTCTGCACCACCAGCTATCTCACACGCTGACTTATTTGGGGAAGAGTGACTTCCTGGCAGTGCCAGTCCTGCCAGCCAGGGCAGGAGCTGCTGGGCAAGGTACAGGAAATTCTGAAGTCACCCAGAGAATGGTCTTGCAGATCTGACTTTTCTCACATTGCCCACCATCAGAAGCCGCAGCAAGGTCTGCCAGGAGTGAGCATTTCCAGGGTGGTCTGGGTGGCAGTGCAGTGACAAGGTGTGGAGGCCACCCCCAGGCAGAGGAGCCAGGTGCTGCTGCAGCTCCTGCGAGCTCTCACAGTGTGCAGAGGCTGCTCCAAACCACTGAGCTGCCATCAGTGCCCTCACTGGTGCACAGCTTAACCAACCTGCTCTTCAGCAGCAACGTGAGGCAAGGTGGCTTCTGCCAGCCCTTAATTTTGACAAATGAAGTGTTTGTGTGGCCAAATTGCAGAACTGATCCTAACTAAACACAAACTGCTGGGTGAAAATGCATTTACACAAGATTACTTTCTCACTGTTTGCTGAGAAGCTGCAAAGAATGGGAGGGCACCTTAAACCAGGACATATCCACCAAAATTTAAGATGCAGACTTTCATGATCAGCTCCATAAAAATCCTGTCTTGGTCAACATCCCTGAAGATACAATATAAGTTCTGGACAATCAAAACACTCCCTCACATACAGGGCTACCCCACCACCTCTCCTCCCCTGCCTATCCAAACTCTGGATATTTCACCACCAGAAACAACTGCAGTCTTTAATAGCTGATGCTTTGGTACAAACTGTTGTAATCCTTGGCTAGTAAAATAAATCTGTATAGCTCCTTCAAAGCCCAAAATCTGAGGGTCTCTGTCTTCTCCCAAAAGAACAATTGCATGGTTATTCAGTATTGGAAGAGCAGCTAAGTTAAATCTAAGACCTGCTAGTTCCTTGCTCTTCTGTAAAGATAGAACTGTTCTCTTGTCTGCAGCAGTTGTACAGAAGACTAGTCATTTACAGAACCTAAACTGCAGCAATACCTACTATTCCTTAGCTTGTAATAACAGTCAGTGCCCAGAAACAGCCCACAACTCCCTGATATCTCCATAAAAACCATTACTCAAAATAAATCCATACCATCTTACTGAACGTTTAAGCCACACACTGAATCTTCTGTCTATTAAATACTGTTCCAGTTACAAATGAAGCTGGAATTATTCCTATCTTCAGTGTCTTTTTCCACCTGAAAAGTATCTGCTGCAGCCAGCTCAGCACAGACCTGTGAACACAGCCAGGGCCAGTGACTGCAGCACACTGATAGCAGCAGGGAGCTTTCCCAGATGTCTGTAAAGTATGTCTGGCCACTGAGATGCTGCTGTCCAAGCAGTGCTTTGACATTTTGAGTATGTCAGCTCCCCAGGCCAGACATGCTGTCTCACAGGTACAAGCAGCAGACAGTTAATGTTTTACCTTATTAACTCCAGGCACACTTATCTTTCAGTCCTGACACCTCACTGCAGCCCAGCTGCTCCAACAGCACTTTCCAAATCTGTGCCGAAGAATGATACATCTGACCAGCTCACAGCAAGGGTCAACTGTCCTGCTTTCCTTAATCACTTATTAAGAGCTGGCAGGAGCCACGGCTTTGCTGCACTGCTCAGTTGTTCTAACAAACTGCACAGTTTGTTTCAGGCAGCAAACCAATTTCAGCATGAAATGCAAATGTGTAAAAAGACAAGGAACACTAATCTAACAGATCAATATAACTGGGTTGCTTAGAGATGGCAAAGTGCACCGGATGCTGCTGACAAAGATCTTTTCCCCCATGCCCCAGCTCATCTCTGAAAGCCCCACACGCCCTTTTGGCTGTGAACCACAATTTCATGCCCACTTCCCCAGCAGATGCTGCTATGGAAGTCCCCAAGAGGGCACCTCAGGAGGTACAGCCTGGGCCTGATTTTGAGTGTAATTACTCTCAAGGATGTGGGTTATTTGTAGTTCTAGTGATGGGTAAAAAAAAATGACACATGTCCTTATGCAATATTTTAATAGAGCTGGAGGAGTCTATATTCATAGAGTAACCAAGTGTCTTAAACAGCTACATAAAAAAGCACATGGGAGGAGACACTAATTCACTTGAGAGTATAAGCATTGCATTTATAGGGAAAAAATGTCCTGTCTGACAACCACTCCAGCTGTCATCTGCTATGAGAACAATCTGCCTGAATATTATCTGAAACAGGACACGGTGTAAAAAAACCAGCAGGAAGGCCCTGACCAAATTTAAAGATCAGACTCATTTAAAGTTTCCAGACAAGTAAGTTACCAGAAGAAAATTAAAGCCTGCACAGTAAGGAACATGTTCCAAAGTTAAAGGAGCAGCTGAAGAGAACAGGGTAGGACCAGCTTCAAAGCCGAGATGGGTGCTGCTGGGCTGAGAACAGAAATCAGCCAGATGGCACAAGGGCACTTGGAGCCATCACAGGTAACCGAGCTGGAAATCCACATCAAAGCACTTGGAAAAGAGAGACACGTTGGTGGGCCAGCTTAAGTGGTGTCGGCAGAACCCCAAAAACAACAAGAAGAAAGCACATTTTCACCAGATTTTGCACTGCACACAGAAAAAGACACCCATGCAGCCCCTGCTCTGAAAGCAGAGCAAAGCACAGCTGTTCAGTGACAGCCACAATGGGGAGTCATCAAATGCTGCTGTGAGCAGCAGCTTCAAGTCCTCACCCTCCTGAACCCTTCTGCAACCACCCAGGGCCCTCCAGAGAGGGGCACAGCCTGGCACAGAGCCGGGGTCATGCCCTGAGCCTTTCCATCCTGCTATTCCAATGAGAAGGATCTTTCAAAAAGAATAAACTTTGGACACCAAGAGGACAGGAACACAGCCTTGGGTCTTCCCAGAGGGAAAGGGAAAAGACATGGGAAAATCAGCTTTATTAAGAAAACCCGGCTAAAAATCTTGAGGGTAATAGAACGAGAAGCACCCCGTATAGCTTCATATAGAATAAAGCCTGCCAGACAAATTTAATTGCTTTATTTGTTCTTTGATAGAGTTACAGAGAGAGTGGATTAAAGGAACACAGTGGAGGTCATATCTTCTGGATTTTAGGACAGCATCTGTGTCTCACGAAGTCCTAATTGAAAAATTAATTCAAAAAGACTTGGGAAGGGGCAAGCACAGCACTGGAATTGAGAACTGGCTGCAGGACTGTAAACAAATGATAATGATAAACGGCACTGTATTGAGCTGAGGGGAGGTCATACTGAACAAATTCATTAATGACCTGGAACGAGGATTAAAGAGCACGCCAACAAAATCTGATGATTGCATTAAAACTCGATGGTGTCTGACAGATGCGAGGCTGCTGTAAGGTGAAGGGGACACGGCCAGCACCAGGATCCTGCTCCCAGATCCTTGGCAGGCAGGTCTGGCATGCTCCAGCCAAAGCTGCCTGTGATCCATCGCCCTCATCCCGACCACACTGCCCTGCACATCTCCTCCCCACCGCCGGCCACCCTGAAATGAACAGAACTTTCTGCTGCCCAGGAGCCAAACGAGATCTGTGGCAGCAGCACAGCCCTTGGCACATGTCAGGAATGCAGGAGAGCACTGACAGGAGGAAGGCTGAGACTTCCCATTCAAGCAGAGCCAGAAAAAAAAAAATTCCACCGCTAAAAATAACACAATGCCTTAAGTCCCACCAAGTTGTGTTTTCACGATCTCCCTGATACAGCTTAAAATATTGTGGGGTTATTTATGGATTAAAGTCCCTGATAAATCCATTTAAGACCAGACACTTTCTCTGCATGAACTTACTACTTTTCAATCTTTATGACAGGGGAGAAGAAAAGAAAAGAAACAAACAAAAACTCCAAACCCAAAACAACAGACATGACAAAAAAAAATCCCAATAAAACAAACAGCTTTTTGAAAAATTTTGAATTAAATTTTTGGACATAGAATTTGGTAACACTGATCTTTAAAGGATTAAATAGAGAATTTACTTCTTTTTAAATATAGCTGCTGATTTTTAGGTTTGGAAGTACTGAGGGCTTAGCAGTAAACTTTGAGTTCTATCAATAAGATTCTGGAAAAGATAAAGAATATGCAGGTAGAACAGCAGTTTTGGCTCCCTTCTGCAGTTTTCATGCCAGAACTAGAACATATTTTTCCCGAATAACAGAATCTATCCATCATTTTTATTATCAGCCTGGATACAGATCCAAGTTTCATCACTTGGTAAGTTAGAAAAACTCTCATTAGCATCTGTGTGTGTAGGGAACCCATAAGAACACCTCATTAACTCATTAAAGAGGATTCTCACAGAGATTAGCTTCACCAATCCTTCATTTAGCCACCAATCCATTCATGTGATGCTATTAAGCCCCTCATAAACAGCCAAGTACTAAGTAATACACAGTAGGAGCTCAGGTTTGAACCCCTATACTGGTGCACACTGCTACTGAATTTGTGCTGCACCACGATGGAAATCACTGCAGCCCCAAAGGGACCTTTATTTCCAACTGATGAGCTGAAGCCAACACGTTGTACTAAGATGGGGCACAATAACAGTACCCAATCCCCATGATTTCAAATCATTCTTAAACAAATCTTGCTCCACATCACCCATTTGATGGGATGACAAGAAACGCAGACAGGCAAAAGAAAGGGTTACAGTAACACATTGCAATACTGCTCACAGCCTGAACGGGGAAGCAGTCAGTGAGGAACCTCTCATATCCCCATCCTCAGTTTCCAGGTTTTCCTCCTTTTCCTTCCCTCTAACCCCTCTCCTGTGCATCACTGCTGTCACACCATCTGCAGTCTATTTCTGATAAGCCACCTCTGCATAAAGAGCACATCTGCCTCTGCCAGGAGAGGCTCCCTCTCTCTTCTGGGACAGGCTTGCAGCACTGCTTTGGCTCACTACAGCCACCATGATGACTGAGAGCCAAAATCCACCTCTTCCACATATCAGACAAGTTTTGTGTGCTGGTAAAAAGCAATTGTCATCCAGATGGCCCTACAGCAGCTTCATTTTGCACTGGCCTTCAGATGGCACAGGGACACTCGCTCAAGTAGGAACATGAACACAAGTCCTTCAATTCCTGCCAAAGCATCTCCATTCCCTGCACTGCAATCAGTGCTGCTTCCACACAGGGAGGTGTCAGAAGACTTCAGCCCATCTAAATTCACAACTTTAATACAGATGCACAATTTTATTTTCAAGCTGAATAATTCAAAGAGCATTAATTCACTCCCATCTTCTTAAATGAAACAGATTTGTAAGATCCTAATTAGCTTGTATGTCCCTTTTTACTGAGAGCATTAAGTTGGTTTTGGCTGTGGCTGCACATAAAAGGCCCCACAACTCTTTACTGCAACTCACTCAGTATCATCTCACAAACATTCAGCTCAGACCTAACAACTGCTCTGTTACATCCAATCCGCTCTGGAAAACATCAAATAATCTGTGTTACTGGAGGACAAACATGGCAGCTTGCAGGATGTGCAGGGCAGGCTGAGCTGCCAGCCTGATCCCAGGCAGCTGCTGTGCAGTAAGTGGCTTTCCAGATTTCAGCAACTCAGACAAAAGATGCTGTTAATGGCACTTGGGGCTGGAGGGGGGAAATCCTTGAATGTAAAGTTTCAAGTCACTGCACATTGACGAAGTCAAGTAAATAAAAAGAAAAACTTGCCCACAGTAAAGGATTTTGTGAAAGGGAACTCCACAGCTTGATAGTATCACAAGCACCCCAGGAATCTGGAGAATGAGATGGGAGAAACTGTGGGGAGACTGACGTTAAAAACTGCACACTGCATGGTTCATTTTCCTGTAATTCCTCTTATTCATTGCTATAATCAACTTGACATGCAAAGCTGTTCCCAATTTACTGACAGCTTTTCAGCTGACATCTAGTTCTCAAGGTATTTTTTTTTTTAAACTTAAATAGCTAATTATTCATCGCCTTAAACCAGGATATATAACAATGTCAGGAAATCATCTGTTCAAGTTATATCAAAAAGCCTTTGGGGATTAGTTCATCTCTTTGTATGCTGCAGAAAACACTCACTTGTAAACAATTAAATCATCATTTGAAATCTGTCTACACTTTTAGCATCTCTGAATGCAGCCTGAAAAACCATATAAATAAGCACCTTATTGTTGCATCTAGAACCCAGGGCGGAAAGGTTTTCCTCCACAGTATCTTATTTGGTGGAGGCTGAAGGCTGAATTTACAGGCTGTCTGTAAAATCTATAATAAAACATCTAAGTTAATGCAACAGCTGCTTAAGGAGACCAGAGTTACACTATTCTCAGGTTTTGCTGAGAGCAGAAGACATGCCACGAGGATATCAACATATTTTGGCACAGAGACATTTGACCCCCATGTAAGTGAGTCATGGCTGATAGAAAAATAGGCATTTAAATTCAGCCATAAAGGGTCAGCCTTTGGCCTGAATCTACAGTAATCAAACCTCAGAGTACCCTGCTTCAAGATGCAAAGCTCCTGCACAACACACAATAGAAGAGACCGAGGGACATCACTGGAGCAGAAGTATTTAAAACTGGTTTCAGATTCCTATTTGAAATCCGTCCATTTCTTTTTGGTCTCCTACTGACTCTTTGACTGCATTTTTAAGGGCTGTAGCTTCATGGAATACAAACACAATGTAAGCAGAACATTCCAGAGGAAGAAGCTCCTTTCTAAGTCTGTCTTGGGCTGAGCACTGAGCCTGGACAGTGCTTGTTTGCACGTCTCATTACAACTGTGCAGATGCAGCCTGAGAGCTTCCATCACCAGCCCTGAAAGAGAGCAGTAGCATTTCACTACCCACAGCGTTGCTTAGTTTTGGAAGTTTGCTTGGGCAAATACATATTTTGCAAACACACTGGTCACTCGAGGTTTTTGTTACAGAATTACCCTTATGCTCAAGAATTTAACTTTCTATTCTACTTCTCTGAATCAAGAGCCTATACTGTACTGAGATGAAAGGCTGTTACTGCTTCACCACTAATTGTATCATTTCATGGCTTTAGCACCTTGATAAATGTTTTGGCTAATTCATTTGAATCACTGCAGCCATATCCTTTTTATGATATAATTGCTGACCCAGTCAAGAGAACAAAACAAAACAAATTATCTTCCTTATGGAATGAAAGCCAAGTAGGTCCTTGTGAAACTACAACTTCCTTTCAGTGAGTGGAAGAAAACACACAGCATTCATAGGAGCACACAGACAGAGGGGATGCTGCCAGCACAGCATTGTTCCAGAGAGGAACTCCTCCGTGGCCAAAAATCTGCTGAGATGGGATCACTGAGTGTGAAGGCACAGAGCCCTCACTCCTCTGGCACTCAGGGTGCCTTTGGCCACAAAATTGGGCCATGGGCACTTTCTGCCAGCAAGTCAGCACCAAGATCTGGAACAATGAGTTACTGTGGTGGCAATTAAAAACATGACAAGACAGGAATGACTTTTAAAGATTTCAAGGGTGTTTCCCAACATCTTGAATCCTCAGCTGCACAGAAACTATCCTAGAACTAAAGGCAGAATGGATGAAGCCAGTTCATCCCCAGCACCCAGAGGAGAGACTTCAGTTTATTATTTGTTTCTTTAAGATTATTTGATTTGTGGGTCTTGTTTGTTTGCTTATTTGATTTTTAACTAAAACTGACGAGTACATACTTCAGTTTCTGACAAGATACCTCCAAGTAAATCAACATGGAAACTGTAAACCAGCGAGAAGTTGCAGGCAGGTTCTCACCCAAGCATAAGGAAAAGTTTCCTACTTGCTGGAACAAATCAACAATTCTGAGAAGAGTGCAGACTGAGCATCCAGGCTCAGTAACAACAAAACAAAAAAATTTTTAAAAATTGCTACATGTATAACATCTCTTTTGTTGAAGATACCAACACTGATCTAAAGCATAAATAAACACTGTTGCTCTGTCAGAGGCAGATAATTTACTGAACATTGCATTGCTAATGGCAACATTATAAAAGACACAAGTGCTTCAGACAAAAAAAAATTCTGAAGAAGGTATTCCTCATTTTAACAATTCTGCAACTGACAGGTGACTGCTGGGCTGCAGATAGGAAATTCAGTTTTATCTAAGAGGAAACACACTCAGCTCATTCTTTTGGTAGCTTCCGAGAGCAACAGTTCCTTTAAGTAAAGTCAAGGCGTATCAAACACCTCTCAAACTAAAAATAACAAGATTCCTGTATTTGAAAAATAATGCAGTTTTTCAACATTATCTCCCTTCTAGAGTAATTATATTTTTAGAGAGGTAACAACTTTTAAAATACAAAATTTCCACAGCAAAATGTGTCAATGTAATCAACAGTGTTCAGTTCTTTCTAAGGCTTTGTTTTAGAGCCTACTAATAAACCTTTAAAAGAAAACATTTAATGTATTTGGATCATTTTGACTGAAAATAAACTGAAAATTTCAGGAGAAACAAACCATAAGTCTACTTGAATATAAGCTAACACTACTCCTGCCCTATCATGCATGTACGTGTGAGCTGACACTGCTCATGCCTATCACATATCATATCTGTATCATATCAGAATTTGACTTTGTGTATGTTTTTAATTTGAATTTTAAAAGAGCAAGTTACCAGACCTGACTTTGAAAAGGGTATAATGGGTAGGTTTCTAAAGAAAGGATCAGCAAAATAGCAATCACTGTTTTTTTAAACGGATGTCTTTGAAACCAACAAAACATCTTCATTCACTCATTCCTTAATGGCCAGGAGAAAGCCTGTCCCCCCTGAAGTAGAGCCCATACAGGGCTTTCTCAGTAAGCAAGAAATATCATTGTTCTAAGCTAAGCAGAAACTTAATTAATGAACAGCCCTTCTGATCTGTTTTAATGGACTGAAGGTTAAGAAACTTCATGACCTTCTTCAACATGTGCTAATCAGGATCTCTAAATAGCAATGGATGGGTCTTATCCTCAAGTTCTGCTAAAAAAGACAGCTCATTTCCGAAAAAGGAAGCAAGGAAATGAGCCTCTGAATTTTTGATTGCTAGCTGAAGAAAAGTAATACACAAAGCCCAAAAAAGGAGGAGTCACAATGCTGAAGTGAGATGACTCAGAGTGCTGCAATTAAGAGCTAAAACCTGCAGACAGCCCCCAGGAGGACAGGAGCAGAAGCCAGGGTGGTCTGGCTCACATCAATCCTGGCCATGGTTTTCTGGAAGTAATGAAAGATCCAGATGAGAAGATCACTGATGAAGAGATAAAAATACCATAAAGTAAGGTTTGAAACATGTAATTAATAAGTACTTCACTGCAGCAGAGAGGAAGGATTACTCTGCATGAACACTGGAACTCATTCATTCAAACACTGATGTGCTCAACACTACCCCAATACAACAAAAATGCCTCTTAACCATTAAGAGGTTTAAATCTTTCACTCCATTTATACTCACAGATAGGGAAGTCTCCATTTCAGAGCATTACTCTACAGTAAGTGACCATTAAAGATGTCCACACCCTTCCCATCAGGAGACACACTGTAATGTTTTTTGACCAACACTCTCACAAAACTTCTGATGGACTGGATTATTTTCCTTCCTATTCTGCATTACAACCATTTTGAAAATCTTTCTCTGAATTTACCAGAGCAAGCCCTTTTTGCCTTCAATAAATTTGTTAAGGCTGTAAGAAAGACTTAAGCCTAAATTTCTCATGACCTCTACATTTCATAACATGAATTGATCACCTACTCAGGAGCCAAAAAAGTGTATTTTTTAAAATGCTTAACACGTTATAAATCCATTTAACTACTCAGTAACTTTGCTTTTTGTATTAATTTCTCCAAAATCCACTTTCTTACTGCATGGGATGCAAGAGGAATTAGAATGCTTTTTCCTTTCACATGTACATCCTGGGAGGAAAACAATGCCCTATAAATCAGACTTTCACTGAACAGGGACATTATTATATTACTTTATAACAGGGAGATTATTATATCACAGCAATCTATTTCAAACTAATTCCTTGCAATTTAAAGCCAAGTATGCCAGCTGATGATGTCTAAGGAAAAGTATCAGGCCATGAATAAACTCTAATGGCAATTGAAGAACAGGTCTTGAAGGCAAATCCTTTTGTCCTGCACAATCAGTCCTTGTTAGTGGCAAGGCAGAGAGATCTGAGAATGCAAACACTGGCTGGGCTGGCATCCTTTAACACTGGCACCAGGGCTCTAATTTGGTTATTTCCCTGAGGAGCAGCAGTTTTCTTTGTGCAGCAGCAGGGCAGTGTGCCTTTGCAAAGGTGCCTTGCAGCCAAGTTTTACCCTTCGGTGAAAGAAGACCATTGACTGTGGCTGCCAGCAGGACCCAGAGCTCCAGCAGTGTCCCAGGGACACGGGCACAGACAGGGCTCCCTGTCAGGCTGCTCTCACCTGTGGCACCAGGGGGACACTTAACACCTGGGATTACAGGAGTCGGCCAAATTAAACAAATAATGATTATGAGGTTTTAAAAGCAGTTATGAATGTTACTGGGCTGTGCTTTTCTTTTCCTTGGGCAAAAAATTACTTGACTGAGCCCCAAAGAAAGCTGAGACTGACTCCTGAAATCAGCAGTTACCCAGAGAGCCAACCCTCAAAATGCAGCTGAGACAGAGCTAACCTGAAACACCAGCTGAACATTTGCCACACTGTCTCTGTTTACACATCATTTTGTCTGTAGTTCTTGCAAAATACTAGCCAAAATTTGTCTTTTCACTGCATGAAACAACGGAGGTATTTGCTTTTCAATTTTCAGGAGGACACCAACAGTTTTAGTGTAGCAATAACATTTTGAATAGTATTTTCCAAGTTCTTTGTAATGGACACAGAGACACCGTCAAGCCCAGTGAAATTCACAATATGAAACAGATGTATATACAATGTACACTATATCTAATGTTTTGCACCACAGTATATTTAAACATTTCCGAGCTGACATCAGACACTGCTTAAATTCCATGCAGATAATGAACTGATAGTAGCACCCACAGCTCAAAGCTCTGGGCAATTTTGGCATCAAGAACAAGTTGCAAAGAGCAGTGGAAGGCAACTGATGTGTTGAGGGCAGCAGTGGAAGCAACCTGCACTAATGCAGGAGCATGGGTAAGGAGAGGCATTCTGCACTGCTCTGCTCCCAAGGGAACCAAAGGCAAGGCCAGCCTGGTCAGCAGACCAAGAGCTGCCCCATCCTACTTGGTCTAGTGCTTAAAAAATACAAACAAGTGCAAAACAAAACAGTAGTGGTTAGACAAGCAACCTAATTTACAAGTCTTGTTTACTGTCAAGTGTGAGTATCAGTATGAGCAGGAGTCTGAAGTATGCCATTAGAGTATAGTGAAAGTGATAAAAACATCTCCAGCTAAAAAAGAGCAAAGCCCTCCTACACCTTAATATGTAATGCTAAAGCTCTTTACTTTGCTTCATACAAAAATAACAGAGCTAAGTTGATCACTTACAGGCCATCAATTAATATGTTCTTATCCTCTCAACCACAGCCTACAGCTGGTACCACTTGTCACAGATGACCTGGCACACCATGGCCACTTAATCCATAAAGCCAGCAGGGGTCATATAGATGCTCCTTAAAATATTCTACACACTGTTATTAAAAATTGTGGCCAAGAGCAATTTGAATTGTGTGGCTTACAAAATCACAACAACAGCCTGCCCACGAATCAGTAAATAACAAGGATAAGCAACTTATTAATAACTTAAACCAACCTACACAGAGTGCTTAGCAGGAGAAGACTTGTTTGGGATTTCTGCAGGGTGTATTTAAGTATTTCTGCCTGACGTAGCTTTTATGCCAGGGAGGTAAAACAGGAGAGCTCACTGAGCCTAATTTATGCTCACTATGCAAACCACAGCCAGCTGTGAATTTAGTAAAATCCTTATTGCAATAACCATATCACTTCAAGCATGAAAGTCGTACTTCCACTTTCAGGCTTAGTCAGCTGATCTAAAAAAAAGGAGGAGAGGGTTAAGATAATAGTGTTAATAGTGTTTAGGTGATCAAGTTGAAAACATGAGGAACCGAGTAGCTCCTATAAATCAGGTCTACTCCTCTTTGCAGCTGTCCCCAGCAGAATCTCCTGTGGAGGAGCCCAAGCCATGGGCTGGGGGCTCTGATCCCAGGCAGGCTGGGACACCAGGCCTGGCAACCCAGAGAAACACGACTGGGTTTTGGTAAAGATGAATGATGCATGCACACACACAAAGTGAACTGCTGACCTTGTTCAAAATCTTGGACACACCTTTCCATCATCATTTTAGAGCCAGCCAGCAGCTCCAGTTTTCCATTCATTTGGCAAATAACTGTGAATTTTTCAAAACTGCTTCAACTGCCTGCAATGCTAAAGGTAGTATTATGTGTGGATAATGTGGAGAGATATGGCTTCTTCAATGAAATGAAAACATGGATCCAGACAAACGAGGGCAAATTCAGGCAGCCAAGAGATGAGGTCTTGATTTCTTACTGTAGATCTGCCACCAGCCCTTTGTGAGGCCTTGGGCACATCTTTCCTTCCCACATCAGATGTGGCAGAATATTCATACACATTTACAAGGCATCACACTTGTACTGAGGTCAAAGAAAATCAGGAATCTTTTTACCAGATCATCTTACAGATTTCCAGCATTACTGTCAAGTGGATTACTCTAACCTGATCCAATCTAAAACAATTTGATGGGAAAAAAGCCCTCAGATATTCCAAATTCATACTAGAGCCCAACCTCAGTGAAATATCATGGGGCTACCACCTTTGCCTGAGGACTATCACCCTTTCAGAGTTCAAAGGCTTACCACAAAAACAGGTGTGACAGCATTTCAAAAAAGGCTGCAATCCCATTTTCTTGTCAAGTTGCAATCTGTAGTCTACAACAGAGCAACTGAAATGACAAAAATTACTTTTGTGATAATCTCTGCGTTTATCTTCTTTTTCAAAATCATGTAATATGGCTTTACCCTAAAGGGATGACACCTGAAGTGAATAAAATCATAACTCCTCATTGGCCTATTAAATCAAAACTGTAAGGAGATAAAAGTTAGCAATAAAAAATTAACTTAATTCCTACTTAAAGTTGGGTAGAAATTTCACTGCATTAATTGAAGTCAGTTTGTAGCCAGCTCTTGCTCTCTGCCTCAGTAAATTGCACCCCATTGGAACAATGTTGTGGAAATGACCCAAGCTCTAGCCCTGCTGCCCCTCAGACAGGTTCCAGCCCCAGCTCTCTGCAGCTGATACCCACTGCAGGGTGCCTGGCCCAGGCTCTCATCACCTGCCTTGCCCCAGACACACAGGGCACCACAACACTGACCCCCCCACAGCCAAACTACACAAATCAGGCACTGGCCCCCGATCCCGTGCACGGCAGCATTTCCTGAGTAAACATGCAATACGTCAGGCTTCTTGTTGTTTAAATGCTGTGTCTGTAGAATGGAGCAATAAAACCTTCTTGCAGGTAATGCTGGCAGGCTACTAAAGTGGGAAATCGTACATGAGAAAGCAGGGCACCCCAACAGGATGAAAGTGGGAAGCAACGGTGATCCCAGTGAAGGGATCCGTCCCACTGAAGGACACAGAGCTGAGGTTTCCAAAAGGAGACAACTTCACTCAAAACTAATGGCACCTGTGTGCCTAAGTGTCAAACACGCTTCAAAATTAAAAGTGTTAACAAATATTCAACTGGGACTTAAATAAAAAGTGGCAAATGCCCTCTGGATGGTGCCAGAGATCTGCACTCTATTAAAGTTCTTGAAAATTGTGGGTAGTTGCACCCATAATGAAGTGGGTTCCACATATGTACCCCAAAAATCCCAACGCTCAGCTTGGGAGCAGTCTTCACTTTAAATGATGTATCTTGACTGCCTAGCACCACATTTCAACAGAAAATCAATTGGAGACAACAGATGAGTGAGAGAAAAAAATAAAATAAAATCAACTTATTGCTTCTCACATGTGATATTGGTTCACCCCTGTCAATAAAACCAGCTGAGATGCTCCTGATTGTGTCTGTGTAACCACTGACCTTTGAAAGAAAAAGTCACTCCATTTCAGAACACTCAAAATTCCTGAAAAATAAAATAAAATACATCTGTTCTGTCAACAGAGGACACGTCATCACAACAGGTAAATATATAATGCCATAGGCATCAGCAGCAGCAAAAGCAAATTGTTTTCAGCACTACAAAAACTGAACAGATTATCTGAGCAATTATTTATGCAAAGCTGTGAGGTGCTGAATGTACACCATGGATGATATGCTGAGCTGGCCAACTTCAGCCACTACCGGAATGTAAACCAGCCCTCAGCAAAACCCGACACACAGAGCAACCCTGCTCATGTTTGCAGGAGCAGGAGACATTTCTACAGCACCCTGGCTGTGTTCAGCCCTGGCCTCACTGCAGCACACAACTGTACAACAATAACAACTTTTTTAAAAGGATGTAGCCCAGTACAATGACACATGTTAAATATAGCCACGAGAGAGCTGGGAGCAGAAATCCATGAATAACTGTATTGATTGCAGTAAAGAAAACCTGGACATATTTGGAGTGGAGACATTTCCTGATGAAATTCTTTCCATTTGGTAAAAACACAGACATTGTCTTACACCTTTCCACACACTAAAATAGTAAAACAAAACTCCAGACACTACTGTTAGAGTTCAAGTATCTGATCAACTATTGCTGCAGACAGGACCAGAAAATGGATCTTCCAGCACAAAGAAAATCTGATGCTTTGAAATTAATCATAATTCTTAATATCAAACAGAAGGTTAAAATTCTGAATTTAGTTCTATGAAAATTCTAGATAAAATTTCTCAAATGATTTCTATGCTTTCACTTCAGGAAATAAAGAACTTACTCTCTAATGCCCACATTATCCCACATGTATAGTCTTTACCAGGTACTGCATCTTCAGACTATATTGTAAGTGATGGGATAGAATAAGATGCCAACAATGCTAGGAGGGTGGCACAGTAGTGCCTCTTCTGGTCTCTAATTCTTTAAAATCTTACACTGAGTTTTCACAGATGAAAGTGTGCTATTCTCAGCAGATCAGCATTTTTCCAATGTTAATTGCTCTGTTAATAAATGTATAAAAAGTCAGATATTCTACACTGACTGTGCAGTCTAGGTGAAATTCCTCACAACGCTGGCTGAGACACACCAAGGTTGATTTTACCACCCTGAAAATTCAGGCAGTTACTTCATGCAAGTATTACCGGTTTCAAGAATTTGCTCTATTTGCCAACAAATGTTAGGAAACTTCCCCAGAGACAACTCTGCCTCTCTGAAAGGCAGAAGCAGCACTTCTGAGAGTCACCTCTCGGGGGTCCCTGGCAGTCACTTGCCTGGCACCCTATCCCTTCACACTCCTAACTCTGGGTGCTGCCTGTCCCAGTTTCCCCTGCTAGAGAAGATGACAGGAGCCAGCACCGGGCAGCTCCACAGCTGGGCCATTCTGGGCCATTGTGTGGCCAGCAGGCAGCAGTCGGAGCAAAGAGGAACTGGCTCAGCCATGGCCCATGCTCGGCACACCATGCTCTGCCACGAGCACCCAGCAAAGCTGGGCCGAGGCTCCTCACGGAAACCCCAGGGAGGAAGCGCTGCAGCGGTGAGAGTACAGCACACACGGCTGGGATCACAGGGGCAGAGAGAAAAACCAAAACCACGAGTGGCTACAAGATGAGGAACAGTGAAAACTGCCAGGGAAAGGGAGGAAGAGGTAGAGAGATGACATCAGACAGTAAGTTTAAAAGTGGGAAGCTGAGAAAGATTTTTACAGGAAGCGCAGATGGGAGCTCGTCTTCTTGAGCATCTACCTGTCTGCAGGGGCTGGCAGAACACAGTGAAACAGCCAATGCTAGCATCATCTCCATGACAGGCACTTCAGCAGAAGTAAAATCTTTCTCTTCCTGAAAGCTTAAGCTCTGCCCTGAAACATAATCCTCTGGTGTTTGCTTTTCTGCTCGTCTCCTTCCATCAATCATTTCAAGCACTAGGAAACCCACCGTCCTTGCTGTACCCAACACAGTTTTCATTAACAATACCTCTACTACCTTATCCAAAAGACCAGAATTTCAAAATCTGCATTGTAGGACACATCTAAATTCCCTTTTAAAAAAAAGACCTACAAACATGTAATGAACATGCAAAAACCTATATTGCTGCTTTGTTTATCAAACTTCCTCAGGGAATCCTCTGCATAACATTTAGAATCTCTTTGCACAAGAGTTTCAGCCATGCATGAATTAGATTTACAGTGAAAAGCTGTACAAGAAACCCATCCTTTTCTCAACAGGCAGGTGAAACAGCAATGTTCTAGCACAGAACAGCTCCCCTATACCAAATAAAACTCTTGCCTTGACATTTACTCCCATTTAAGTGTTCATCTTTCTGTTACCTAAGCAGCAGCATGGAAGGCTTCTGTCACACTAACCCATACTGTGTGAAACAGAGATTTTAAGCAGGTAAGCAATGTCAAATGTATTTCCAAACAACAATAAGGAAAAGGGTAAGGAACACAGTAAGGAACATCCTAATTTGGGGCTCAGGATCATCACCTTACACACAAGCCTGCTGCAACTGAGAAATCAACACCAGCAGAATGATAGCTCATACCAACTCGTTAGTGTAAGACAGAAAGTGCTTGCAATGACCAGGGTACGTGTGCAGTAGAGTATAAATGAAACCTGCAGGTGTGCAGGACACATGACCTGCTCACTTCAGATGAGACTGGTGAAAATAAATACACAGATGAAGACAGAGGCTACCCACATTGTTATCTAAGCCCAGGTAATTTCTTTTTCCATCTGTTATGCCTAGAATATTTGGGCAGAAAAAAGCAAATTTATTTATTTTTCCAAAGCCTTTGTTCTCTCTGCTTACCCACATGCACGTGAGACAGTGTTTAAGCCTGTTCTCCATGCCTGAGCAGAGCTGCTGAGAGATGTGATGCTCAGCTGCCCTGACCCTCTGGGGCTGGAACTGCTGGGAGCAGCAGCCCTGAGGTCACTGAGAGCCCACGGGCACGGCCTGGCCAAGGCAGGTGCACACAGGTGGAATTCTGATGGGCTCCCACCACTCCTCTGCACTGCCAGGCTTTGCAATGTACAACCTTAACAGGGCTGGCTGCTTTTGAGGCACTGAGAATGAGCCTGTATTTGTAACTGATTTTACAAGATGACTGAAGTGTCACATCCCAAGCAGTGCCTGCAAAAGCCTGTCCCAATGCAGATCAGGTGCCAGTGTCCAGAGATCCCAGAGAGGGGGAAGCTGTGCAGCTCCATCACACAAACCCATCTGACAGGATCTTGAAATAAAGCCTAACACAAGTTTCTCCCTGACAGAGTCCACACCAGGCCTCTTGCTCTCCAGAGAAACAAAACAGGCATTTTTGTATGGAAACACTCTGCTCCTTTGCCTCCTGAAGACTTTGAAATCAAACACACTTATTAGTTATTCCATGCAGGCCTGTGAACCTTTGCACTTGGATGTTGAAGGAAAAATTTATCCTTGACATAAAAATCAATCACATTAACAGTGCAACTTTCCAAACTCCTGCAGGTTCACTCCAAAGAGAGCACTAATTCTTTTTTTAACTTTGAATGAGTCAGATAAAGTGTCTACTCGGGGCTTTGTTTGTAGGAATTAAACATTTATGTGAGATCCCTGAGAATTTTATGTAACAGCATTTAGCAGAAAATTAATGTTCCCAACCAATTTTTATTTGAATTTGTATTCAGCACCACAGCATTTTCTCATGGTATTGTATTGCAGCAACTGTTGGTATTGTAGCAACTGCCTCAGAGCTCCCAAACTTGTTTTCTTTCAAAATAGAAAAATTTGGCAAATCGATCAGAACTTATGAGGTATTTAACACAAAAAGATAAATGGCAATGGGAAAGGTTTGACAAGCTGATGAATAATCAGAAAGCTAAAGGAAGAATATTTTAGCAGCAAATGTTACAAAGAAGTAATTTGCTCTTCACAGAGTAATAAGCCTCTATGAGATAAAATTCAATTTTTAAAAGGTTTACCATCCCTGTAGGTCATGGATTGGTTTAACTATCAGTTAGGAAACCACGGCATTTTGTTGCCAACATGACTCTGCATTTCTGAAAGCAGCAAACAGCAACATTTCTGTAAATCAAGCTACTGGGAGACAGGAAGTGCTAAATGAATCAAAACTCCTAGTTAGTAGTATGCTGTAGAATAGCTCTTCAAAGATGGATGCAAATAGAGCAACAGAGCTCTGAAGACAAACTGGTAAAGCAATGTAAAGGTAAACCCCACTAAGTGCAATTTCAGGATATAACAATAAAGCTTGAAAAGTCTTGTAGTCAAATCCAACAGGTTTGAATAGAAAGCAAGCAGCCTGCCTCTGGTGTTAGCTCCATAAAAGTCCTAGGACCAATTACCATTGTTAAAATTGCAAAATAGTCATTTGAAAGAGGCATTTTTCTGAACCATTTAGACGCAGGGAGGAAGAGAAGAAAAAATGAAAATCTGGAAGTGTGTGGAAAGCCGTAGCTAAACATTTCTTTTGTAACAAACTGCAGTTTCCTGAAGTCAAACAGATACTTAGGCACAAAGCTGCCTCCAACCAGAGGCACATTCTCCTCTCTGGGTTTGTTTGCTTTGCCTTTTTTACAATACAGACCATCGTTAGGTGTTACACAAAAGCCCCTGAATAACCCCACTGGGAGTGGGGGCCTCTCTGTGCTGAACATGTAGTAAAATAACATTCCTGCTTCAAAGAAAACTTACAAGATCCAAAGAGACAAAAGACTCAATCCAGAAAGAAAATGAGGCACAGAGGCCACCAAAGGCCACCAAAAAAGGTCAGCAAGAATAAAACTTCCGAGTTCTGTCCCCTTGTATGCAGTATTATCCCTGCAGAGTCAAGAGGTCTCCCAGCATCCACTGATCCTTTCTCCCACTCCCAGTAATAAACTGTAACATCCTCTGAACTCAGGAGGAGACACAGGACAATGAGAGAAGCTACTCCTGCACTGTGCAGAACAAAAGGCGTCCGTACAGGGTCTGCCTCACAAGGCTTAGGAGTAGAGATCACCTCTCGACAGGAACCAAGACAAAGATCACTCTATATTTAATTTAACTGAGGTAAAGTTACTGCAGAGGTGCTGGACAACTTCACTGAGGCCTGAACTGCAACTTGTAACATTAATTTGAAATTCTTGCCAGAACTCAGAAATCCAAGGTTTATTAAATTATCAATGCTTTAGTAATCAAAAAATAATTCAGGCTATGAATTAATTTGAAATTATAAAACTAGAGACTCTTCACATAGTATAAATTTATCTGTCTTTAGATGCTTTATCATGAATAGTGATTGGTTCATTATATATTCTTACCCTAAGATACATTTTAAATATGGTTTAAAATTCTAAAGACGGCATTAACAACTGAAATGTGGCAGCAAGAACTAATTTAAATAGAGAACAAATAATGAACATAGTGATAGTTTCTGAAAAACTGCCAGATGACAAAGGAAAACTAACAAGGTCAGCACCTCACTTGCTATATTATCTTGTATTTCTTCAAGTTTTTTATAGGACTTAATTTGGAGCATAAAGTAATATACTTTTCTAACTGCAAACATGTTTTACTTTCTGAGAGAAGGCTCAGAGGTCATTGCATGTTACATTTTGCTGTCGTATCTGACCTTTCAGTTTTTCCAAGCTAGAAAGATGCCAGCAGGCAACTAGAAATACAGGTGCATAAAAGTAAGAGTTTTGTGTATCAGCTCCCATATGGTTTTAAGTGGCATCACCCCTCCATCCAAGGTGGTTCTTCTGCTAAGTCGTTACCTCAGCTGGGTTCTGTCAAATATCACTTAACCATAAGATGCTCCAATCACTCCTTACCAAGAGGACACTGAATCCCTTCTTTACAATGACGTGCCCTGTCTGCTACTGAGAAGCAACTCATACATACAGGGAAAACACTGCTTCAGATCTCTTAAAGCAGAGGAAGAAAAGCAAGCCAAGAAAAGAGTTTAAAAAACTACATATCATGTATAACGATACATGTATGATAACATGTTATCATACAAAGAAGTGCTACCAATGTTATTCCAGGTTTTAGAACCTCAGAGGAAACTCTCAACAAATGCATTGCAACAATAAAAATGGGTTAATTTATTTTTAATATTTATTCATAATCTTTCAGGCAATGCTGCTCATTGCTTTCTGACAACTTTCTCTAGCAGTGTCCTGTCAACAGCTCTGGAATGGAATTGCTCATTACCACCCTCCAGGCTCATAATTCCTCACCTCTTTATCACCTGTTTTGCTGATAACTTCCAGCAGACCAGCAAGAGCTCATTTTCCTTTGCACAAATTGAACTGTTTATGCTCCAAACTCCTGATGACACAAACATAAACACTGGGGGGAAGAATAGAGAAACTGGCAAAAGATGGGCAGGATCCCACTATGACCTCTATAACCAAGGAGACTGCAAATAAATACAAGATATCACACTTTTAGGCTGTTAGAAAGGTCACCAAATTATCAACATTTGTTTTAGATAAGGACAGACTACTTCCCTTTCCAAATCTTTACTTTACTGTGCTTTCCTTTCCAGCTATAAAAGAAAACTTTGTGCCAATTATGCACTTTGTCATGGAGTGAACATGAAACAAAATTCAGTTAGCAGTTTTTGTTATAAATACCAAGGAGAAAAGTTTCAAAAATGAAAAGAAAAAAGTAGCAGGCAGACACCACCTCTCAGCTAACAGAGTAGGAAAATTTCAAGTTCCTTTAAAAAAAACCTGAAGGCTTTACACAGCTTTAACCTGAAATCAAATGTGACAAGAGCTGTTGGATGTGCTGCAAGAGACTAATAGCAACAATTTTGTTAAGAATAAAAAGCTGGTTTGTCACAACAGCACAACTCTGCACACAGCCTGTATCTCCAAACACCTGAGCTGTGTACAAATATAAATTTCATCTTGTTATTTGCTGAAGTTCTTTTTCCTCAAGATTCAGTCTCCACAGATTTAGTGTCCTTGTCTTCCTCTACGCAACAAAACAATGTTCACTGGGAATCCAAAGCTGCTTCATGCAGCATCAAAGTCCTACATCAATCTTTTCATACAGCAGCTGGGATGGGCTGACACCCTACTGCCTTTCAGGGAGAGCATTCACCCTTTGATCTCTGACTTCACATAGCAAGAAATCTCCTCCACCATACAGATATGCATATATATGCACATAAACCTATCTATGTATGTATTTGCATATATGTCCATATACATGTTTGAGTAAGGGTAGCTGATTTGTCAACAAATGGGGCCATAGGGGAAAAGCATTTATTCCAAGTGCATTTGTTTATACCATATTTGAGACAAGTGCATTTCTTGAAAAATCCATAAATGCTTTGCATTGGCAAAAGAAGCCTAAACATCAGCTCAGGATGTTGGTGCATCTGCCACAGTAGAAATGTCACAGCACAGCACATTGCACTGCCTTAGCTTAGGGCAGAGCTTGTACTGCCTCTTTGGCAATGTGAACCAAATCTGAACTTGATTTCAAGCAAGAAATGTTAAAGGAAACATCAACCTGAGCTTAGAGAACAAAATGTCAGCTTGGTGAAAAGCTCCAGGTGACTTTGACTGCAGCCAGTCACTACCAATCACTACTAAATATTTCAGGTCTTACTGTTGTGCCAGGACTTTATAACTCAAAGGACAAATGCTGGAGCAAACAAGCCTTGAGGTGAGATCTTAACTCCTTCAAAGTGATAGGTTGGACTTGACAATCTCAAAGGTCTTTTCCAACCTAGTTAATTCTGTGATTTTGTAATTGGGACTTTTTCCACCCGCTTCAGAGGCGTTAAGAATTCGCTACATATTGGATGCTACATATCAAAGCATAACGATCATTGTCATTTTATTTTAACTCACAAGTGATCCTGAAACGACAGAAATGAGAAATATCAAGCACAGCGTCCTTGAGCCCAGCTAACAGAAACACTAGCACCACGTAAAGCTCCTGCAGAGTGATATGGATGAATCACACAAAAATGTATCAAGAACAGTACTTCACCTGCAGCCTGGGCTCCCACTGCCTGACTGCCCTTTGATAGTCCAACAGAGCACCAGCACAGACATGTCCCACTAAGGCCAGAACATTACCCTGTGATACCTGTACTAACTTCCAGTTCCCCTAGAGACTCTAGTCTTCATTTAAGAAAATTCAACATCAGAAAATTCAGTTTTCCTAAGAAATTCCTTCCACATTTAATTGCTTTCACTGTTAATACAGTTTATAGTATTTCAAACACTGTTTGCAACCTTCCCATTAGGCCACACTATATGATGCCACCATTGTAGGGCACAAACTGCAGTGCTCTTTGAGCAGATGTTGATAACCCCTCATTCATATTATTCAGTATCTGAAAGGACTGTGAGTTCATATCAAACATGAAGCATTTGCCAGAGTCCCTTGCTGCACAAATAAAAGCTACATACCAGAAACACGTTTCCAGAGGCAATATGCTAAGCACCAGCTACAAAGACACTCTACAGAGTATGCGAGTGCATAATGTGAATTTCTACAACAACTTTCTTTTGCTACTGATCAAAGTTGATGTATATCTGCAAAAAGGTGACAAAACTGTAACTCAAATGCTCAGAAACAATAAATTATCTTTGTTCAGAAAAGGGATGGAAGAACAGAAGTAGAGCTACACTTCAGTGAGAATAAGAAATGAAAGGGAGAACAGGAAAATCTGATCTTTAGAAAGAAGAAAGTTGCGAGCAGAGAGGGAGCACAGACGTGGACATGAAAGCAAGTTTCCACAGTGTGCCAAGGGAGAAGCCAAACAGAAAGTTCATCTCTGCCCCAGTGATGAGTTGTCCTGCAGGTGAATCAGCCACGCTGGGTGGCTGGAGGTGCAGCCTTTCCAACACAGCCTGGTGCCATCGGCCCCGGGCAGCGACCAACACCAGCTGAGTGTTCCATGTGCCACTGCCTGGGCTAACAGCACCTGCAGCACCTGCAGCTCAGCCCGATGGGGAAATAAACCAGCAAGCTTTCAGCAAAAAGGGGTTTGAGGATAAGAGCAGCAACAGCGTTACCAAGAAGTCAGGAGTTAGTAGCACAGTAACAGAAATCAGCTGCTCTAAAATATAATTTAATCCTACACAAATTGCCTGGAACTTCTCATGAGCAAAGTGACTAAAGTTACCTTCCAGTAGCAACTGATACCTCTAAAAATCCAGGAATCACACAGTCTGAAATCATTATTAAAGCACATGTCCTTGCAAAAATATGCCAAGTGTTTCTTCTTTATTTTTTTAACACAACAGCAGGTCCTGCAGTGACAGACAGAGTCTAAGTGGTCAGATTCCTCAAGCTTGGCCCAGAGCCTCCTGCTATTCTCTACAAACCACGACTTCATCTGTAGGCAAACTGTGAAAGTTGTCTAAGATCAGGGCATCCTGGAAGCACCCTCTGCTCCCAGGGCACATCCACCACTGTGGTGCAGCTTCACTGAAGATCTGGACATCGTTTCTGGCTTCCCCTTCACACCTACATTGTCAAACTCTGATCTATAAACCTAAAGACATTAGTCTCACAAAAAACTGTCTAAACAAGGAAAATAATTGCAAAAAGAGTAAGCAGGGAGGCAACTTGATCAGAGTAACAGCAAAGAGTTGCTTTGTTATAGCATACAGACTGCAACCAATTCACAGTTACTCTTCTTTCATTGTGTGTAGAAAGTTTCTTACAAAATTCTTAAAACCAGCACAACCTGAGTTTACCCAGAATTAAAACACCTGTGAAGGGTTTCTGTACAGTACTGATTTTGATTCTGGTTTTGCTCAACTATGAGCCACATAACTCAGAACTGCAGGCAAATGTCTGTTCACATGGTCATTCCTCCTAGGATGGGACTTGACCTCAGCAGCACATTGCAGCATCCTCACAGCATTTCCATGCAGCAAGAAATGAGCTGTTGGCTAATTTAAACACATCTGGGTAATTCATTAAGTGGTTAATTAACTGTTAACACAAAAGGTTTTACTCAGCAAGCCTGTTCAGCTTCACAGGAAGTTTCCTTGGGTAGGACTGAATTGTTTGGTCTATAGATTTCTGCACACAGAAATTTAAGTTGCAGCTGAGCAATGCCTTGAGTAGCATCTTCTTATGAACCCTATCACCAGCAAGGAAACATCTGTGTTCATTTTGTTTATTCAGCAAGCTTTGGAGCATTAGAGGTAATAGAAAAGCTTCTTCTCAAGGACTTACGCTCACAATCAGCAGCTGAAATGGCCAAAGGTTTGGGGGTTTGTTTTTTTTTCCTCCCTTCATACACACACAGAAGGACTACTTAAGGAGATTCATAACCTTAAAAGAAATAGTAGGCTTGCAACTAGGTATGTTCAGAAGATACTCTTATTTATGCTGATATGTGCAAACCAAAGGACTTCATAAATATCTGTGTTAAATCCTGAAAAATAAAATGCACAGAACTGAAGCAGCATAAGCTGCTCTGCTACGAGCAAGTGAGCCCTGAGCTGTGAGAAACATCACCTCTCGCTGACTTCCTCCAGGCTGAGCACAGGTTTTGGGCCACAGATGTGGGCAGCTCACAGAAATTATCCCGATTACTGATGTAGCAGAAAGAAGATAAAATGAGTTCCATCCACCAACTGCTCCAAAGCAGAACCAGCTGCTGCAAAGCAAGCCAGGCACATCCCCAGCCCACAGCACTGGTAACAGAATCTAACCACCACTGTCCACACCTGGACCGTCCATCCCACCAAATCAGGGTCTGTCAGACAGCTGAAGCAGAAGGGTCTCTGCTCTTGGGTAGGAAAGGTGCCTGCACAACCCATCTGGGTACCTTGAGGGCTGGCAACTGTTTTGTCAACTGGCAGCTTCAGGTTTGGCTCAAACAAATTCAAGACTCTGACACTGAAACAGAGAGAAGAACTCGCCTGCTTCTGGGAACCCTGCACAGGGTGATGCCAGGCACATCACTTACACTCAGCAGCCGTAGACAACAGCCACTTTTTGCACAGGTATTGCAAATAAGAATTTGTCATAGCTAAGTACATTTATGCCACCTCCTTAGTCACAGCAATCCCCAACACATACTGTGGCAAAAAACCATCTCCTGCTTTTCTTCAAATCCACCTTCTCATCTGCATTCCTCAGTGAGTCACTTACCAAGTTATGAATGACCTTTAAACCTTCCAACTCCTTTGGGTGACCGATCTATCCAAGATAGTCACCCTGCCACTAAAAAACCCCAACCAACAAACAGACATGGATGTGAGGCAAACATCACTCCTCAGTGCAGCTTCAGTCTATGTGCTTGCTGTCTGCCAGGCAGTGGCACACACAAACCAGGTCCCTGTCCAGTGACTCAGTGCTTCTGTCTGGCTGGGAAGCAGAGACAGGCAGCCCTGTGTTTTCCTCCTCCAGGAGAGGCCACACAAGCAGCACTCTGTAAAGCTGGGAGCTGAGTCTACATCCACTTGCTGCCACACAGAGCACCTTTCTTCTAGACTCTGAGGCTTTGTTTCATTTTTCATCAACTTTCGGTTCATACAACCATAGCATCACTTAGGTTGGAAAAGACAGTACCATCATTGAGCCCAACTGTTCAAAACACTTACATAAACCAGCCATTGAAGCTGACACACCCTACCAGCTGACCTGAACACAAGACAACAACATAAATGTTTGCATAAACATAAACTTCAACATAAATGCTTGCAGTTTAATCTCACACTCACTGATCATCACTTATGGGTAATTTGGATGTCTCCTTAGGTGAAGATCAATACATCTGAATTAAATTCTAACACAGGTAATCTACTTGAATACAAAGCAGGCATTTTAAACCCATTCAGAAACCCCACCCATTCCCTTCAAATCTGGCCCAAGGAAGTCCACCAGTTACACACTGAAGCACATGACCTCTAAAAAGCTGACTGAGAGAATCAGAATCAGAGCTAAAGCATAATGCAACAGAGATGGATTCAACACACCTGCCAGCAACATAATATTTCCATAATGCAAAACTCAGAGTTCAGTCCTCCTGCATGAGCATCCTTAGTAATTCAGGATGGAATTAAATTATTAACATTCCACAACTTTCACTGAGACCAAACAAGGCCAGCAAAATATGAAGAGCCCTTAACAAAAAAATTCTGAATTTTAAGCTTTTGCACTCGTGAAAACACTAAAAATGGAGAGTGATTGTTAAATAATTCCACCACTGCCAAGAGAAATACGCAGGAACTCAAGCTGTAACTGCCCAGCACCACCAATCTCTCCTACTATAGGTAATTCCATTCAAAATTCAGAACAGAAAAGACCATTACATATCAGTTTTGCAGAACCAATATTTATAAAATCCACTTAAAGAAGTATTGCTATCAAATATTTTCCTTTTGCTTCTTGGGTTTTTTTTCTGGTATCATGGAACACTTTACGACAACAGAATAACCTTTATTTTAAGACCCTTTTCACTTTAACAATTTCAATGAAAATACAAAGGCTGGATAAATAAAACACCTTAACACAGTAATAGTCACAAGACTATTCTTGATTGATTTTACATCCATATCTGCACTCCACCTCCTAATGAAGATACTGTGGCTCTGAAGAACCACAGGTTATTCTCAGTGTGCTGTTTCACTTGAGCTCTTACACATCTACATCTTCATCCTCTAGCAAACAACTGAGCACACCGAAAAAGGTAAAATTTAGCTGACAAAGGTGTTTTAAAATCAGTCCTGTACAAAAATCTCACGCACCATGCTTACACTGGATTATGATCAGAGGTGGAACTAACCCTGAACGTGAATATTTTCTAAAAGAATCTGCTACTAAAAGAGCATGAACTCGATGAAGTGATGACTTGTCACATCCTAGACTTCTTTAAACTGCATGCTGCAAAGCAAAATATTTCTAAGCAGCATTCAGTCTGGAAAAGTCTAGCCTGAGCAACTCTTGCTTATATTTGACCACAAATACTTGACCACTATGGAATACAAGTATGCATACATGCCTCTGTTTGCATAAAAGTTGCAGAACTGAGTCCTGAACACATTTTACTCTAGTAAACAGGAAGGGGAGAAACCCAGAAACCACCAAACCACCAACTCCCTACTAAAGAGGTGATTCTAACACCTGTGGTATCTCTGTGTTGCTACAAAACTACCACCCTAACCTTGGCGACAGATTTAAACATTTGAGGATACATTTTGCTCTCTGTAGGCAACAGAAAACAGGCAAATGCTGCAGAAAGGTTTATTTTAGGCCAACAGGAAACAGTATTTCAAACTGGACAACATAAGTTAGGAAGAAAGCAACTTACCAATGACAACAAGCAAGGGGGGGGGGGAAAAAACACCACACCAATTTATTCAACAGTATTTCATAATGTAGTTACTATTTACCGTGTGTGCAACAGACACCTGAAGCACTTTCCTCTCCAGTTGTCTCAATCCACCCCCGAACCAATACAGCCCCAGCTGAGCTACTGAAGCCACTGCCATAACTCCCAGTGACTTCCAGCTGGAGCCTGCACCAGCCTCTGCAACCACTGACAAAAGCCCCAAAAACAGGAGGGAATTGTTCAAGGAGCAGGAGGAAGTGAGTTCACACAACTGTGTTAAAACTAACAACAGACAAACATTTACAAGCAAACAAAACACACAGCACCTCATTCATTGCCTACCAAAGGCTTGAAATCACTGAAGCTCAGGTGGCAGAATTTAGAGCAAAGCCTGGCTAGTTCTGGTAGCTAAATTGGAAACACATCCCTGAGGTTGAATCCAGGAGAGTATGAACTTCAAGGGCTTCCTTTCATTTATCCCTTCCAGGTGACAGAGGCTCCACAAACAGAGAGCATCTAGAGGACAGTGTGTGACTGCTGAACACACTCTGCGAAATTGCACTGACACTTCAAAAGCAACAAAATGCTCCAGCAGTTGCTGAGCTGTCCACATTGTCCAAAAATGGAGACCTTGAAGAACCATTTGACCTGCAATTTTTTTCTTCCACAGCTATTCATTCACAGGTCCTCGATACGAGAATTACTGCAAATTTACATCAGTGCAACTAGAAAGTGAAAATTCCCTGAAGAACCTGAACTGCAGAATAAGCTATTGATAATGTTCTGAGAGAACACAAGATCATTGTTCAGTCTGACAGAGTGGTGATGGTACTAAAATGTACAAATCCCAAATAACTTCAAATAACTATCAAATTTGTCTAATTTTTTTTTTTAAGATTTATATATTTGGTTGTATAATGGCAAACAAACCCTATAAAAACTCTCACATAAAATACCTTTGGGTCAACTTCTACTGTGTGGAACATGTGCATAAACCTAGGGATCCCACAGCACCTGCAGAATTAGAGTCCCAGGCTACCTGAACCTACCCAAAATTCCAAATTAACCTGGTTCTTTCTCTGCATCAACTATCTCTTAAAATGGCAATTTGTTATGAGATTCGCTTCTGGAAAATTCCTGTTTCCTCTGAATTTCCTCTGAAAGCATAATAAAGGCATTTATATGTATCCAGCTTTTAAACTGGCTGTGTTCTCAGAGGTCCCACAGAGCCTGACAGCTGACCTAACTTTTTGTTCTTCCCCACACAGAAGCTTGTCCTGCAGTACAAGCTTGTCCTCCTGCCCATTTCATGAGGGATTCCACTGAAGCCCTAACCAAGGGGAGCAAGCACCCCAAAACTCACACTCTAGATGCCCACTGCAGCTTCACACAGAGGGGACAGGAAAAGGCCAGTGCAGTCTGATTTTCTTAGACATCCAGAGAAGAAAAAAATCAACTTCAAAAGAAAGCAAAGAGAAAAAATACTGTCTTTTTTAACTGGGGGTTGAGGCTGAGGAGCAGGAAACACTGTTTACACTGTGAAGTGAGCAGGTTTGAGACCATCTTCTCCTAATAAACAGTCATTAATCACTTGCAGTCACTTAGCACAGGAGGTCATGCAGTGACAGCCTGGCCAGTGTAAATGTTTAACACTGAATTAGATTAGAAAGGCTCAGGACAGTGTCATCATAGCTACAGCACTAGCTGCAAAACCTACCCAACTTTCCTTTGGTTTCAGTATCACTGAGGCCTGACCTGGGCTTTGGGGATGAGATGATGTGATCCTGTTGTGAAGGTGAGACACAGCAAACGTCACAGAGCTAACTACAGAAAGCCAGATGGCCAGGAGCTTATTGCACCATTTTATCACTGTACTGCTGTAAAACACTATCACCTATTGTGATCATATCTCTGTTATTAGAAACACGAACACAGGGGTGATGAGCTGCCTGTAGGGCAGACTGCACAGGAATCTCCAGCTCTCTCCAGGGGGGACCCACCCAGCACATGGGCACTGCCATGTACTGCCACCTGACATGCCAAAAATACAGACACAAACATCCTCCTTTGTGTGCACAGAGCTGAAGGAGCAGGACTCAGATAGCTTTACAAGAATATTTCATAATCCTCCTCCCCTTGTCCTCTACTCCGTTAGCAGCTCAGTCAGAGCCAGCTACAGCTATAATTATTGTCATAATTATTATTTTAATAAGAACCAATGACTTATCAAAATATTGCGCTGAAGACTTGCAAGTCTTTTGTTGTAAGACTGCCAAAAAGGCAGTTCATTGCTGAGGTACTGCTCCATGTACTCTGCTAGCAGGCAGCACCTCCAAGTTTCTATTTCTGCCACAGAGTGACTAAACTCAATTCAAGTGAATGCCAAAATGTAAGCAGTTTGAGGCACAGTAGCTGTGCAAAATATTATTATTCTCCTAGTGTATACACACTAACAGCTTTGTTTACTACATTCACTTCTCTTCTGCTTGTTTCCTTGGTTTTACACACTGTGGGCCAAGTTGCTGAACTTAGATGCCATAAGGTAGCCACCTGAATTCTTATTTACATATTTAAACAGCTGTCAGGCACCCACAGCAAGTTTTAAGTGCATAAGCAAGCCTGTAAGCATCTAAGTCCATCTAGTTAGGTGCCCAGATTTATCTCCAGCTAGCCAAATGTGGATCTCTGCAGACAAGTTGCTAGTTTTCGTGAGAGTATTTTTTTCTACAAGGCAGGATTAGCTTGATAACAGATTATTTTTTATTTACATGCTTGTTCAAGATGACTCCAATCCAGATTTCTGGTAACACTCCATTTCCACAGAGAAGTCCAGTTTACATTTTCATAATTAGCAGACGGCCATTTATTTACAGCTCCAGGTACACTGCCACACTGAGAATACGGTTCCTTAATTTACATAATTAATGACACTGGCAACTGTGGGACTCTCCTGAAGGGTGGCCAGCTGTCACCCTGCTGAGTTCACAGGTAGCACATGCAGGACTCTACTTGCCTCTGTGACATGCAGTTGTGCAATTCTAAAGAACCAAAAAATTCCCATGGAAATGTCATTTTTCAGCTTTGCTGTGCCTCTCCCAAGGAAGGGTCAACAGGCTGGATGTAGTTTCAGGGAGCTTGTTTCACTTCAGTCAATAAAGTCACAACTTCAAACGCTTTTTCTTTTAAAGAAGACATTTTAACTGAACCGTGTGTGCTCCTGAATCAGAAAGAGTGCAATTATAAAGAACAAAGATAACTAGAAACAGGTTGAGTTTTAAAAACAAAATGAGAGACATCTCAGAAATTCAGACAGCATGAAATCCAAAACTGACCACCACAAAAAGTCAGTGAATAGCATCAACTTGAAGAAAAATACTCAGATTCCACCAATATAACTGAACCAAAAAGTACAGCTGAAGGGCAAGCAAAGGCTGCAGCATGAAGCAGAAATGAGTGTCCATGACTCATTCAACCAAATCCAAGTTAAACTGAAGTTTGCAGTGTCATTCAGCTTTGTAGAATTGTTTTAAATAAGCATCCCACTTACTCTCTAATAATAGAACAGCAACAGAACAGTAGCTTGAAAACAAAATATATGTGGGAAGCATTCACGATCTGACCTCAGAGTCAACCACACACTAGTGTGAAATCTTTTCTAGCTAACTTTTTCAATTAACTGGTATTCATTTATTGGTTTAATTTCATCACAAAAAAAAAAAAAAAAAAAGGCAGCAATTTATAGAAGTGTTATAAATAGTTTGTCCCTTGGAGAAATTCTCTAATCACCTCTAAAAATAAGAAGTCATATGATTTCAGTGTCCTGTACTGACCCTCTCAGTACTCAGCAAGGTTACACTGTATATATGTTTAGGTAATGCTATGTGTTGCTCAATTTTTATATTCATAGTGCTATAAAAGCCTGATCTCTTCACTTCTAGTGCATACTCACACTCAGTAAAGCATTCAGTCCTGTATTTGATGTAAAGCTTGGGAATTACTCCATAGGAAGCACAGGTCCACAAGGCATCAAAACCATTTTGTGCTTCCAAGTGAAGCCTAGAAGTATCCTTTATTTGGCCAAAACCAGGTGGGCAGTCAATTTATAATACCAGCCTCTTGCTCTGCTCTTTCTTGATCCATCCACGCTAATCAATCCTTAAAACTCATCCCACCCTTAGGCTGTACAGTGCCAATCACAGAGAAATTCTGACTGGTGAGTGGAAATCACTGAAGAAGGGGTTGTGGAAGTCCTGTGCTGAAGAGGTCCCTGATGGCAATACTGCAAAGTCCCAGTTGTGACTCTTCCTAACTGCTAGCAGCTACAACTTGCTATTCAGCCTGTAAACTCCTCAAGATAGGGACCTTTCCTCACATGTGTGTGTGAAGCTTCTAGTGCCCAGATGGTGCCATACAAATGAATAATAATTATATTTTCATGTAGACCATTATCGTGCATAATGTAAATTACTTTCACTGATCCAAGAGGAAATAATTTTCTCATTTCGAAATGAAAAGAGAGAGTAAAAATAATGATTACTTGTTTGAAGCTGTTATTATAACAATAATCACATTTGTGGGTCCAGAATCCCCAGCTGGTCTGTTCTGACTTTAATGGAGTTATACCAATGCATGGCAGCTGACAAGCTCCTGGTTCTTACTGAAGATCTCAACTGCTCCACAAGAACAGGTTACTTCAAACCCACACCATCTCCATGAAGGATGTGATGTTAATTAAGCACACTTTGCAGACTGGGGAAGACAAACTCCAGACCTGGGATCTGGAGGAATGAATTCCTACAGGCTTGGCAGGTACCTGAGCATCACTGCCATGGGCCCTGCCTTGCTGGCACAGAGGAGCAGGCTTTTGCACAGATGCAAACCTCAAATGAGCTGAACTGCCTTCTGGAGACACTCAACTCTATTCATGAGAAGGCCTCAGAGCCCACATGTTTGTGAGATTCAGCCCAGGCTTAAGAACCCAAAAGGGGACAGCCATTATCAGCAGCACCAAGTGTGAAAGGGACAAATAAAGTTGGGACCTGCCAGAGCTTGGCTCCTCTGGAGGAAAGAGATAAAACCCACAATTATCAGACCAAAGAGGACTAGTCTGGAGCACCAATAACTGAAAAACCCAAAACTACCTGTCACCCTTAGCTATGAGGCCCTAAACACTTTGCTAAGGATGTCAAGAAGTTCCTGATGAGAGTACGGAACCAAGACTTCAAACTTTCCCTTGTCCCACAGAGCAGTCTCCCATTCAACATGTGCTCTGTGCAACAGCAGCAAAGGCCAACCCTTACTGAAAAAAAAAATGAAGGACTGAGGTTCCAATTCTAAAAATCAGACTCAAACACTTGAAACTGATAGTCCTCAAACTCCAGTCATCCAAGCAGTTATGCACACCAGAACCCATGGGCCCTCTGAGTATCTGTGCAGGGATGCTCCTGCATCTGCCCAAATCAGACATCCCATCAGCCTAAGTCAAAAGAAAAAAAATACAGGACATTGTATTCCAATTAAAAAGTCACTGCAAAAGCTTAGGTGAAGTGCCAGATCTAATTTTAACACTATAAAGAAAAATCAGGAAGTATTTGATTAAAATTAATCCTTGAAGTTATATAATTTGACTGTTGCTACAAATTAAGATCACTTCATGCTTTCATTGTGCTCCTAGCCCTTCAGCAAGCACTAATAAGATGCTGTATCACAGATCACGGACTTACAATGCTGAAAGGAAGAAATATTTTGAAAAATGCTTCTAAACAGAGCCAAAACATGTGGCAGGTAATGAGGGCCTTTTACACTAAAAAGTACCCATTTTGCAATAGCTGACAGGAAGTAAATGGGATTTGTACATCCCCTGCACAAACAGCTGGTCTTCTCTTGCTAAAAAATTAAAAACGCTTCTATTTCAAAGGGAACATCTGCAAAATCCCATCACACATTAAGGAATAAAAAAAAATCACAACAAAAAATACACCAGTGGCCTTAAAAGGGCTTCTGATCCATTTCATAGAATATGTTCCCACATTCCTGCAGAGAAGATGCTTAACAAGGTAACTATTGCAGGAGACCAACAATCTAATCTGGTTCTAATACATCCCTTAAATGATGCATACATTAGTTCTCTTACTGCACAGATTTGTTTGTTTTATTAACGTGTGCCTTGTTAAGTGCTAAGACTTTGTAAAAATCATTATGCAGCTTCCAGCTGCAGATGTATTGTCTCCCCCTCTATGCCATTACTAAATTATGAGTTGTCTCCATTCTCCTTCCCAATTGTTATTAAAGCCATATTGCAGCATGATTAAGCTCCTGATAATAAGTAAAACTGTACTTAACAGTCAAGTCATTCTCTAAGAAATATATCATTTTTGGCCAGGTAATAGCACAATGCTATTAATTTTATTCACAATGCAGGGTACCTTAACTAAGCTGTTTTACTGAGCCCAGTGTACTAAAGTAAGACTCAGTTTCCAGAGATTGATTCACTCTGGACTGAAGTTTAACTTGCAAATGATCAGATCACATTAAGCTTCTTTGCAACTTTCAGGTCTGGAAATTTTTCTGAAAACCAATTTTCCTTCATTTCTTGTGTTCAGATTAAATTACTGAGGCCACAAGTCTACATCAACAAGGTACTTAGAGGGGAAGATATTTACATAGGTACCATTCAGTTGTGTCTACATATATGGAACCTATACATTCACTCATTTAAGCAAAAAGGATAAATCAGGAGTGGAACAGCTCATTTTTTTCTTGAAAACTCTATTGTGATATAGAGCTTAACATGTTATTTTACACTTAAGTGCAGCTCTGAAGAGTGAACTCCCAGGGACTAGAGTGACTCTTCCAGCAGTAGCCCAGTTCCTAGCCCAGGGCAGAGGTTCCATCCTTCAACACACACCTGCTGCCACCCCAGTGCAAAGCTGTGCTTCAATGCTGCTGCTGCTGCACTGAAAGCTGTGCTCCATCCAGAAACTCACTTTGTCCTGTACCTCCCACACAGGTAACACCCCGATGCTCTGCAGAGGGTAGCTCTGGGCTGTGTGTTTGTTTCTGGCAAAACAGTGCTGGGAATCCACCTGCACAATCTAAACATTTCAGGAGCACATACATTTCAAAAGAAAAGCCTCATTTCCAAACCTGAAAGAATCTCAAGCTTTTATATCATAGACAACGTGAATTCTGCACTGGTCTTAGTCTGGGGAAGCATTTGGAAAAGGCTGGGGGAAATGACTGATGGATGAATCTTGGGTTTCCTGGCCTCCTGGGCTTTCTTTCCTGTATGATTCCCATGGTTTTTTCCAGCATCAGAGTTGCTGCTACTTTGCTTTTAGTTACAACTGATCACAGTTTTTATAACCCTTGGCATGGAGCAGAGCAGCACCTGGATGACTTTCTTGGCTTCAGTAACCAACAGGGATTTCAGAGTTTAGGTACACATTTTAATTACTTTTTGCTTCTTGCACCTTTAACCTGATGGAGCTCAGCATGCATCACCAGGAGGTGACAAGAAAGGAAAAAGCAAGAAAAAACAGGCTGGAGCACATTCAGCTGATCAACCCATGGAGGACCCAGCCTCGTTCTCCACATTGCCAGGAAACAAAGAAATATCACATTTCTCACTACAGATATGAAATTAAGGAGAGACACCGGTGATCCTCAGGACTGTCCTCCCTAGCTTGACTTTTGCTTGGAATTGCTCACTGACCCCAAACACACTTTCTCTTCATTCTAGAGTTCTCAACATTTTGAGCTATCGGTATGTTTGGTTCCTTTGACAGCTTCATGCTGAAAGAAACATACCACTTCTTTAGAAGAACACACAAAATTTCAGGCTGAAGAAATGCTTTGATCCCACGGCAGCAGACAAGAGCTGTATTTCACTGAACTGACACAGTAACAGTGCACTGGCATTTCTGCTTTATGGCAAAACAGGCAGCAGTGAAAACCCAAGGCTACCAGGAGGCACAAAGGAGCAGCATGTACCCACAGACAGTGCCTTCAACACCCAGTTCCAAGGCAGGGGCCACAGCTGGGCAGCACGAGTGCATCCCTGTGATGCACAACAGCCTGTCAGAGCAATCACAGCAGCAGATGCTCTGCTGTCACATCCCTCTCATCCTCAGCAGTCCCAAAGCACAGATTTGCATCTCATCTTCTTCCCTTTGGGCTCCCGACACACAACATCCACAAGCCCCTTCCACCATCGCTAGCTGGCTGCATTAGGGAACCCAAGACTGAGCAGCATGCTTTCACTATTTCCACAAAAAGCTGTTGCACTTTTCAAAGATAAAGACCCTCCCATAAAAATCAACCCATTCTCAGAAGGGAGCTTAATTCTTCTGCGCTTCTGACACTTGAGTTATGCTGCATGAATAAAGCTTATGCAAAGGGTGCAGCTGCCAGAAGGGTTGCAAGTACCCACTGAAATCAGTGCTAACGGTACAGTTGATACTTCTTTAGAAGTATCTATAAGCTGCTTTAATTAAATACGGAACAACTGCAGGAAACTGCTTATGACTAGTGAAAGCTCCAGATGTAGCCGGTATGGGGATCTAGCACAGTGTTTTCAGTTGCAAAATTGCTCAGTTCAAAATTGTTCCTTCCTGCCAAGTTGGCAATTCCCGTTCAATAACACACAGGTACGGTGGCAAACCTTTTACTATGGGACAATGCTATTTTATCTATCAAATGATAGTGCATATCTGACAGCATTTAATAAAAATCTGAATGTCTTTCCAACACCTGGTTCAAAGGATTATGTTTCTTTTCCCGCAGACACAAATTACCAAATCCTCACATTACTTATGTCCAACTCAGTAAAGTAAAATAGGCACCCCCATTTCAGTCCTTTACACATGGCCGAGACCAATTAAAGCCAAGATAAATAAAAGCACTGTAGCCTCATATGGCAGCTTTCAGACATAGGTTTCAAAAGCACAGTCTTCCGCCAAGTGTCCAAAATCTAGTTTGCATAACAATTTACTATAAAGGCCCTTACAAGGGTAGTTAGCAGGGCAAGTAAAAAAGTGCAAAACCCACGATCAAGTATTACATCACCGACATTTAGCTGCCTTTCAAAAATATACTCCTCAAAATGTGTTAAAAGTCGCCACTCCACTCACAGACCAAATATACATTGAAATTAATACTATTTTTTGGTTAAAATGCAAGACTGAGAAATCTTTGAAAAATCCTTGGAGGGCCCCTCAGATGCGCTTAACCCAAGCCATGTGGAGATAATGGAACTACTGTATTCACACCAGTCAGCCTCTCCAACTGTTGCAAAACAATTTGACGTACACAAACTATAGGAAATTTAGACTGAGAAGGATACTAACTTTGCCTGGATATTACATAAACTGCATTTTAATGATGAAGCAAAGCAACAGGAAGAAAATCATCTTTCATATCGATTATATACAATTCCATTTATCAGTTTTCCTTGTGAACCTAGTCTGAAATGAAGACAGGTAACATAGGCAAGACTAGTAACTATACCTACCCATTTAATACAGGTTCCAAGTTTTTAAGGCAGAAGGCTGCACAAAGCCAATTTCCCTATCATTTTTCCACCAAGCACACATTGCAATCGATAGACAGATACTTAAGTGTGAGGTTTTGTATTCAGACAAAGTAATTTTAAGGATGGGGGCCACTTCCCAGTGTGCAGGTTAAGTAAAGCCACAAGTACCATAAAGTCATCTTGAAGAAGCGTTGCCAAATCACCTCTTGACAAAGCACTTCGTTAAGTACACTGCCACTTGCCTTGAGCATTGTTGCCTTTTTTTTAATATCAAAGGCAGACATTGTGGCACAGCCCAGTGTGATCCATACCAGTCATTTAGGTAACGAGGGGAAAATCGGTGCACTCAGCATGTGTTTTAAAACATGTTTTCTATTCAGAACCCCAGTGCTCCATCTTTAGGTCTTTGATCAAAACTGTATGCAAAAGGCGTGATTCATAACTGCCAGCATCCAAACACTCACATTCAGTGTCTGCGTGCGGCCAGCACGGAAACAATGAGCGCTCAGCCCCGGACACGGCGCTCGTTCCAGCACATCGGGTGCAAACTGGACGCTGCGCCGGGACATTTGCAGGACAACTGCTAAGAGTGCATGTTCCAACCTAGCCCAGAGCCCACAGAACAGAATTATTTCCTAGAAAGTCTGGGGAGCTGGGAAGCAGGGCTGAAGCTCCAGGTGCAGCCTGTCCTCTCTCAGCCCCTTGCCTTGCCCAGGTACCAGCGTCCCCCAACCTCGATAACCAACAGCACAGAGATCGGGATGGAAAAAAGCTGGAGAAGACTGAGAGATGAAAGGAAGACTGATGGATAAGGAAAGACTTGATGGATAAGGAAAGTGGCACAGGGCAGGGTGCTGGATGAAAAATAGTGGAGCCTAAATAGCTACATTTATGAACACAGCAAATACCAAGATAAGGTTATGTGTAGAGACAAAACCTGAATTCAGTAAATTAGGATTTTAGTTTTCACATCTAGAAAGCAGAGCAGGATACGCACACACTGGATGGGTACGTACTCCAAGTTGTCCCAAATGTTACTGATGGAGTACCCGTGTGCTGGGAGCTCAGCCTTTCGAGGCCAAAGCACTCACTGTAATTTACAAGGGTAAGTCACCTCTGAGCCCCAAGTTCTTGCCTTCTCTCTCAAGGATGCAAACAAAAATACAGAAACTGAAAACCAAGCATGCACTTTGAGAGGCATCACTTACTTAATATAAGCCTACTGCCAAAAGAATAAAATGAAAACCAAAGGAAGCTTCTCTTGAGCTGAAGAATACTAGCACTGGTGCTATGTATCTGAGGTTTGCAAGAACAGTGTTCATTTGCTTTTTCACATGCCTAATAGAAAATTCAAAAATAGAAAACTCAAAAATAGAAAACTCAACTGGCAATAGAGCCAGATTTGCAACCCCTTGCGGTTTCAGGCCCGAGTCATTTGAATGAAAAGTGAGGAGTTTGCAGAAGAATGTGATAAGAGACAAGGTCCTCATCCTGTGTGGGCACAGTTTCACTGTCCCTGAGTTGTCAGCGGTTAATAAAATGATTGCATTACATTTCACTGCCCGTCACCTCCTGGGCCTGTTAGAGCTGTGCAATAAAGAATAGCGCCTGAGCGCTTTTCCGGGTGAAAAAAGCAAAGTAGCACTAAAACAAACCCCTCGGACGGTATGGGGCGGGCGGCTCTCCCGCGAAGTTCGGGGATGATGGGATGCCCGGGAAGGCAGTGCCAGGAATGGGACGAGAGACGCCTCTCTCGGGGAAGGGAGAGGATCCCACGGATGCATTTTCTGGCTCTGCACGGCGGCGCCCCGGGCGCTCCCGCCGGAGCGGGGCAGGACCGGCCCCGCACGGCGGCACCTGCGGGAAGCGCCCACACGGGCTGCGGGGAACGCGAGCCCCGGGGCGACCGCGCCTCGCTCGCCCCAACTTCCCCGCGCCGCAGTCGCGGCAGAAGTGCCGCCAGACGCCGTGAGACACCGCCGTGAGACACCGCCGTGAGACACCGCCGCTCCCGCTCCCCGCCTACCATCGCCTTGCCGTGCGGGGCGGCGGGTCCGCGGCGCTGCGGCTGCCCCCGCTGCTCTCCGCCGCGGTCTCGCTTCTCGCGGCCGCCGCGCTGCTCCTCGCCGGCGTCGAGGGAGGTGAAATTCCAGACGAGGAGGGTCTGCAGGAGCAGCACAGTGAGCGCCGCCACCAGCGCCGAGCGGGAGCGCCGCGCCAGCCGCCGGGCGCACGGAGCCGCCACCATCTTCGCTGCTGCTGCTGCTGCTGCTGCTGCTGCCGCCGCGCTCCCGAGAGCCGCCGCATCCGCCGCGGCACCGAGTTTTCAGCCGGGCAGAGCCAGACGTCAGCAGGAGGAGGGCGGAGGTGGGGAAGGAGGGAGGGGGGGAAAGAGGAGGAGGTGTTCGCGGCGCGTGGGGATGGGGGAAGCCGGCGGGGAGCCCTGGCGGCGCGGCAGCCCGCGGCCGGGCCAGCCCGGGGCCAGGGGTGGGGTTGGCGGAGGAAGAGGAAGGAGGAGGAGG